>CAUYLG010071206.1:0-117227 GCA_963573385.1 Cacajao melanocephalus | reverse complement strand
AATACCCATTTTTAGACTGCATTCTAGCCTGGGCAGTAGAACAAGAATCCTGTTCTCTCTCCCTCTTTTTCTTCCTCTTTCTTTCTCTCATACATTCTTTTTCTTTCTTTCTTTCACTCTCATTTTCTTTCCTCTCTTTTTCTTTGTTTAAAAAAAAAAAAAAACAATAAGAGATATAGAAATAATTGAACTGGCTGACTCAAAACTTAGCCACTTGACATTAAAGTTGCTCAAAACAGTGTAGATAACAAGGATAGACCCTACCATGTATATGCTTTTGTTTACTTCATTAACTAGTTGATATGGTTGCTATTGATTGTAACAACATGAAAATAATTTTAGGGTGCTTCATTACTTGAAATTTTAAAAGTAAATCTTAATTATGAATTGGATGTATAATAAACATTAAATAGTATTATTATTATTATGTAAAAAACCAAATTTATTTAAAAACTTTAAATTTCATATGGAACCAATAAGGAGCCCGTACAGTCAAGACAATCCCAAGCAAAAAGAACAAAGATGGAGGCATCACCCTACCTGACTTTATACTACAATGCTACAGTAACAAAAACAGCATAGTACTGGTACCAAAACAGATAGATAGACCAATGGAACTGAACAGAGACCACCTACATAACACCACACATGTACAATCATCTGCTCTTTGACAAACCTGACAAAAGCAAGCAATGGAGAAAGGATTCTCTATTTAATAAATGGCGTTGGGAAAACTGGCTAGCCATATGCAGAAAGCTGAAACTGGATCCCTTCCTTACAGCTTATACAAAAATTAACTCAAGATGGATTAAAGACTTAAACGTAAGACTGAAAACCACAAAACCCCTAGGAGAAAACCTAGGTAACACCATTCAGGACATAAGCATGGGGAGACTTCATGAGTAAAACCCCAAAAGCTGTGGCAATGAAAGCCAAAATAGACAAATCGGATCTAACTAAACTAAAGAGCTTCTGCACAACAAAAGGAACTATCAACAGAGTGAACAGACAACCTATAGAATGGGAGAAAAATTTTCCAATCTATCCAACTGACAAAGGGCTAATATCCAAAATCTACAAAGAATTTAAACAAATTTACAAAAAAATCCAAAAAAACTATCAAAAAGTGGGTGAAGGATATGAACAGACACTTCTCAGAAGAAGACATTAATATCAACAAAGAGAACGAAAAGCTCATCATCACTGGTCATTAGAGAAATGCAAATCAAAACCACATTGAGATACCATCTCATGCCAATTAGAATGGTGATCACTAAAAAGTCAGGAAACAACAGATGCTGGGGAGGATGTGGAGAGATAAGAATGCTTTTACACCATTGGTGGGAGTGTAAATTAGTTTAACCACTGTGAAAGACAGTGTGGTGATTCCTCAAAGATCTAGAAGTAGAAATACCATCTGACCCAGCAATGTTATTACTCAGTATATACCCAAATGATTGTAAATCATTCTACTATAAAGACAGGTGCACACATATGTTTATTGTGGCACTGTTCACAATAGCAAAGACTTGGAACCAACCCAAATGCCCATCAATGATAGACTGAATAAAGAAAATGTGGCACATATATACCATGGAATACTATGCAACCATAAAAAGGATGAGTTCATGTCCTTTGGAGGGACATGAATGAAGCTCGAAACCATAATTCTCAGCAAAGTAACACGGGAACAGAAAACCAAACACTTCATGTTCTCACTTATAAGTAGGAGCTGAACAATGAGAACACATGGGCACAGGAGGCAAACATCACACACCAGGGCCTGTCGTGGGGTGGGGGGATAGGGGAGGGAAATCATTAAGAGAAATACCTAATGTAGATAATGGATTGATGGGTGCAGCAAACCACCATGGCACATGTATACCTATGTAACAAACCTGCACGTTCTGCACATGTACTCCAGAACTTAAAGTATGAAACAATAAAAAAAATAGGTTGTCACTTATCTAGCCCTCTACATGTTATAATACATTTGTTAAGAACTACTCAGTCTAATAGTTTAGTAATAATTTAAAAATTGTTAAAAATTGTTTATAAGTATATTTTATTTTTTAAAACCATCAGTAAATACATAAAGAAGAAAAATACATTAATTTTAAATATTAAAATATCACCATATAGATTCATAACTAAAATTTAATTTACAGGTAACTAATTTGTAGCAGTTTATGTATTGATCAACTTAAGGAATAAAGAAATTATACTTCCATTACCAGGAAAAAGATTTTGCACAGAAATCACTATGATACATTGTTGTAGCTATTCATACATAGAGTGCACCTTGTATTTTACCTATTCTGAACGAAATACTGTATCAGCTCAAGAACTACAGTAATAAAATTGTTTAGGAGTCATATACTACTTCTGCATGCGCGCGCACACACACACACACACACACATACACAATTCACATGTTTTCATTAATATTAATCAAACATGTCTTTTGACTGAGTTTAAGACTGGTTGAGAACAAAAGATACATTATCCTTTAAGCTACAGAAGATCAGGGAGGCTTCCTCTCTCTCAGGAGTAGAAATCTCTCAGATATTCATCAGTGAATCTTGGTTCTGGACATATTTGTCTTTTCTGAATATGAGCCAGACTCTGATAGAAAAGCAGGAGGCAAATAAAGATATTTCTTAACTTTGCAAGCTCTTTCTTCTCTGGAGTTTTTCCAAAGAATAGTTTTATGTGAAACAAACTAATAGCTTCAAGTTACAGCCCGTTGAAAGTGGTCTGATTACTATTATCTGCACCTATACGGTAATGTGGCACCTTATCTAGATAGTGAGGCCAGTGGGCCAACCATGGTGATAAATTTGACATTTCAAGAAAATGTGTTTTTGATGCTAAATCAGCTCACTTATTTCCTTTAACACCCTCTTTCTTTGATGTTTGCATACATAAAAAGTATATGATTGAAAAGAAAACTGAGCAGGAGGAGAATTATTCACAATTTTTCCCTTAATTAACCTACAGACTTTATTTGGATTTCATCAGTTTTTTTTTTACTAATGTCCATTTTCTATTCCAGAATCCAATAGACAAAACCACATTGTATTTAGTCATTATCATCATAGTCTAGTCCGAGACAATTTCTTTGTGTCTTCCTTATTTTCATAATCTTGGCGCTTTTTAAAAGCACTGGTTAAGTGTTTTGTAGGCTGTCCTTCAATGTGGGTTGATCTAATGCTTTCTCATGATTCAACTAGCTTTATGAAATTTCTGGGAATAATATCATAGAGATGGAAGTCCCTTTTTGTTATAGCATCATATCAAGTGGTACCGGACATCAACATGTCTTATCCTGATTATCTAAATGGTGACACTTTATTTAAATTGGTGGCTGCCAAGTTTTTCCACTGAAAAGATAGTACTTTTCCTGTTTTGGAAGTGAGTCATCAAGACTAGTCCATATTCTAGAGGAGAGGAATTAAGATCCAACTCCTGAATGGGAAAGTATGTTTATGTTATTTGAAGTACTTCTACACAGATTTGCTCTTCCTCCCATATTTTACATTCAATCATTTTTATAGCAGTACAAACTCAAGAATATGCATTTTATACTTTGGGTTATAACCTTGTACTAACCTATTTATTTGGGGGTTCATATTGTTCTAGCTTTGTCCTTTGAAGCTCTTTCATTCCTGTATCCCACTCACATGATTTTATGCTGCTTCTGTTTCTCTCTTTTTATCTCTAGTGAATTGACATTTTAGCGCTGAAAGATACTCCAGGCTCATATTACATTTTCCCTGTTCTAATTCTAGAATGAAACATTTCTTTAAGAAACTCTGGTTTCTTTTATTGGAGAATGATATTTAGAAACAAGATCTGATTGCTCAGCATTCCCAATTTAGTTTAAAAATATACCACATAGGATCATCATATGATCACAAAATCTGTTTGTTTTATAACAAAAGATACTTTTAGTAGAATGTAATCTCAACATTATAAGTTATGATATTGGAGGGGAGTGGAGACAGCATCACAAACAAATATATAAACAATTACACAATTATCATATTTGAATTTGAAAGGTGTTTTGTTAACTGTTACATAAATGTTTTATTTATTTAGTTATTTATTTATTTCATCCCTTCTTGATTGTCTTGTGTCAAGAGATGAAATATATATGAAATATATAGGTGAAATCTATATGAAATATTACAGCAGCTTAAGTTAGTCACAATCTAGTGGGGGAGTTGCCTAAGTAAATTAATTATAGAAGAATAAAGAAAGTGCAAAACAGTGGTATGAACTAAGTGCATACAAGCAAAAGGAATAACAAAAAAGAACAATAAACTCAGTGTTGAGAAGTCCCTTCACTAGAACGGCATTTAAAAAGGGTCTCAAAGAAGACTAGTGACTTAGAAGATGAAAGTTTAGTGATCCCGATGTGGACAGAAAGTTAGAAATTCCATGCGTAAGGCTGGGTGTGATGGCTTACACCTGTAATCCCAGCAGGTCTGGAGGCCAAGGTAGGTGGATCACCAGGTCAAGAGCTCCAGACAATCCTGGCCAACATGGTGAAACCCCGTCTCTACTAAAAATACAAAAATTAGCTGGGTGTGGTGATGTGCACCTGTAGTCCCAGCTACTTGGGAGGCTGAGGCAGGAGAATCTCTTGAACTTGGGAGGCAGAGGTTTCAGTGAGCTGTGATTGCACCACTTCACTCCAGCCTGGTGACAGACCAAGACTCCATCAAAAAAAAAAAAAAAAAGAAAGAAAGAAAAAATTCCACACATAGAAAGTTTCCACTGTTCTATATGAAATCATGAATAAAGTCATCAAAGTCATGTGAATATTCATGAAAGCAGGAGTAATTCAGTGTTACTGGAATTGTTCTAGATGCACATGGGAGTGCATTAAAAGGTGAGACTGGAGAGGTAGATTGGGACAAAAGACTAAAGAGAATTTTTCAAACTAGCACATAAATACATGGAGTCTCTATTTTAATTCCTGTAATTTGAAAGTTCGAAATGAATTTGTGATAAGACAGTTTTGCTTATCTTTTCATTCTCAGCTGAAGATTGGGAATGTGCCATATTGATTCTCAGTTTAGTACAATTTATTAATGTAGTTAGAGAAGGCTTCTGTTGCCAGAGATTTGGGATTGAGACCTAGGCTCTGTCAATTATGAACTATGTAATCTTGAACAGATTAGATTATTTTATCTCTTGGATGCTTATCTCACCTAAAAGCAGTATGGAAATAAACACTTCTTAAGGATTTTGTAAAGATTAATTGCAATACTATAGGACACATCTAGGCAGAGTGTAAACTCAATAAATGTCAACAAATATTATTTAAATTTTGTCACAGTGATTATATTGGGCATGATATATAAGAGAGCTACACAAACTAGCTGGCTGGTCATGCCCATAGGACCTGACTATATCTATAGAGAACAAATCCTTTGATAAAAGGACAATTGTCACAAATAATTGGGGGACTAAGAATCACAAAAGTGAAAAAGACCTTACATATTAGCTATCTCTTTCTATTGTCAAGGAAGCATCTTTAAAAAGTTAAGCCGACTTAAATAAGTCACTAAGTTGGTGCAGAACACGTAGAGACCAAGCCTCCCTGTCTTTATTTGGTATCTCCTTGTCAGATACACAAAATCAGTCCTTCTGATATAATTATTGTATTGATTAGCTAATGCTTCGATTCTCTTCTAAATAATTACACAATTTGTTAAAAATATAAGTATAAATTATTAAGAATATAGTCACATAAACTCTTGTAAGAATTTTAATAGGAACAAACCATAGTATAATTTGTATATGATTTCTTTTATTCTCCATCTTCTGGCCCCTTTACTAACATTATTGATTTTGTTTGTTTTTGTTCGTTTTTGAGACAGTTTTGCTCTGTTGCCGAGGCTGGAGTGCAGTGGCATGATCTTGGCTCACTACAACCTCCGCCTCTTTGGTTCAAGTAATTCTCCTGCTTCAGCCTCCCAAGTAGTTGGAACTATAGGCATGCACTACCACGCCCAGCTATTTTTTTTTTGTATTTTTTTGTATTTTTAGTAGAGATGGAGTTTCGCCATGTTTACCAGGCTGGTCTTGAACTCCTGACCTGAATTAATCTGCCCACCCTGGCCTCCCAAAGTGCTGGGATTACAGGTGTGAGCCACTCCACCCGGCTTCATGTTGGTTTCACTCAATTGAATAGTGGGGTATCCAGGTACTTTAAGCATTTCTTCAACTTTTTCTAATATTGTGCATAAAATTATACCAATTTCAAATAAATTTTAAAAACACAATTTGAATTACACTTAATAATTTTAAAAAATACTCTCCAACGGGCTCAATTGTAACCACTATATTCAAATACAGAAGTATTAATAACTAATGACTAAAGTAGCATAGTTTATACGAATCAAGATTTTCATTACGTTTAAGAAAATATACTGGTTCTTCTTTTCACATATCTTTGGTAAAACAGTCTCATCATATCTTAACTCTCTCTTCACCCAATCCTTAATAATAATGTGGTCGAAATCTAAATAACCACAAAAGATTAACCAATAGTGTATGTTGTTTTATTTAATTGCTAATATTATTCAGTCTACCCTTTGAAAAGGAGACAAAAGTTAAAGAAAACTTTGCTGTTATGGGTAGATTTAAATTTCCTGGTGTTTTGTAGTCTTGAGATAAAATTAGCAAAATTACTAATGTTTTCTATAGTGGTGATACTTGACAATACATTGTTTTTCAAAATATGTACTCAAGAGAACTTCCAAAATATTCTGTGATTCTTGTTAAAGTGCAGAGTCATGGACTTAATAACACCTGAGTTAGAATCGCCAAGGATACATATTTAACAAGTTGCCGGTGTGTTTCCTAAGCTGATGTGGTTTGGCTGTGTGTCCCCCTGCCCCCAATCTCATCTCTAATTGTAATCCCCACATGTCAAGGAAGGGACCTGGTGGAGTCAATTTGATCATGGAGGTGGTTTCCCCTATGATGTGCTCGTGATAGTGAGTGAGTTTGCACAAGATCTGATATCTTATAAGTGTTTGAGAGTTCCTCCTTCACACACTCTCTTTCTCTCTTCTGCAGCCTCCTGAAGAAGTTGCCTGCAACCTTTTCTGCCATGATTGTTAGTTTCCTGAAGCCTCCCAACCATGTGGAACTGTGAGTCAATTAAGTCGCTTTCCTTTATAAATTACCCAATCTCAGAGAAGTTCTTTACAGCAGTGTGAAAACAAGCTAAGATATAAGCTTTTTTATGGTGAAGAACAACCTTTGGTATTCTGACCCTTTAAGAGCTTGAGTATTCAAAAAATAATGTTCTGTTCAGCAAAGCCTTAATATTTGGCACAGTACATAATATTGTCACTTAAGAATTTTCAAATTAGCTGAATATACATTCTCAAAAATTCTAGTTAATGGAATTAACATAACTTTTCTGTGACTATATGTAAATTATCTTACATACTGAAAATTCAGAGGTATACATAATTAGACTTTGGCTATATATGTAAACACCGTATTATTTGAATAATTTTGATTGAATAACTATTTTCTAATTTAGATTCATATCCACCAGCAAAGGTCATTATATTGTAACATTATTTTATTATTACTCTGACTTACATTTTCTAAAATTTATATCTTCATTTTAAAATTTTATAAACTGTATATAGTATTTATTATACATGAGGTATTGCTTTATGAACTATTCAAATATTAAATTATGTAATTTTATAACAATTCTAAGAGTTAGATGCTATTATTTTCTCCATTTCACAGGTGAAGAAACTGAGGTATAGAGAGGTTATATAATTTACCCAAGACCTTGTAATTAGCATAAGATGATGAAACCAGAATTCAAACCCAGACTTTCTGGCCCAGCATCTATAATTTTAACTCACTCTGCTGCCTATGACATGAGATTGATAAATTTCTTTGAGGTCAAAAGTTGGAAGCTTTAACTTTATTGGGCTTTCTGCCTAATTCTTTCTATAGTAAGTGAGAAAGAGACCAATTTAAAAAAAAAATCTGTTTGAACAAGTCTTAATAGAAATAAATCCTTTTGGAAGTCTTCTCTAAAATAATGTCTTATTTTATCTTGCAGGATTTGCAATTAAAAATTATTTCTTCAAAAATTAACATTCCAACTTAGTGTGATAAATCCCGACTTTTATTTTCCTCTTGTAAAATCAGTCACCAATCAAAAAAAAAAGGAATTGCAGAGGGTTTTGTTTTGTGTTTGACTTCACTATTTCTATTACAGTAGCTCTTCATCACCATGGACTTGAATGTTAAGAAAAAAATTAATATGGCTTATAGCAGTAATCCTCTTAAATGCTTGAGACTTTGCCAGCTTTCAACTAACAAGCCAGGTTATTAACGGCTGCAGTCCTACAACACTCTGGGATTATTGTCTAGGTCTGCTGACGAGGCACTGCTAGTGACCAGTTTGTAAAATGCAATCTGTTATTTTATTTCATAACCTGATCAATGATTAAAACTGCTTGAAGTACAAAAATCTGCCTTCCCAACCAGCTGACGATTTTTGCAACATAGAATTGAATGGCTCCTTTTATGTGTGATTAAAGGTTCTGATTATTACCTGTGTAAGTTATCTGGCAGCTTTTTTGGGGGCTTTTGGTTTGATCAAGTAAACTTGAAAAGAACATCAAGATTAAAAAAAAAATTAACATTACCTTTAACTAAAAAAAATGACAGCTCTGTCAGAAGACTGTCTCCCCTCACCTGATTCTTAATATGGAGTTTCTGACAAGTGTAGAGATTTGCCTTAATTATTTATTCATTTCATTGAAATCATCTTCATCTGCTTTAAATTTCTAATAAGTCTATTTAAATAAAGAGAATCCTATTTGAATGTTGATTTTATACTTTAAAAATCATGAAGGTGTCTGTGTTTATAACAAAGTGCAGATGAGGCAACGGTAATGGTTATAAGTGGCCGGAATAAAACTGCAAATCCCATTAGCTAATGACAATAATGGCATTTGAAACCAAGTTAGTATAAAATAGTTACAGATATCAATAAATTAGAAAACAATCATAAGTCATTATTGCTGCTAGAAAATATGGAAGATGTAATCTGAAAACAAAAGAAAAATAATCTATACTTTCTCACCTTTATGATCTGAACAACTTACAACATGTAGAACACTTACCTTTGGTACCATCAATAGGGCATTTGCCTTGTTCCTTGTGCCTAGGTTCAGGCTTTAAAACCTGGCTTCAGGTTTTGACATAATGAGTTGTTTGATTGGTTTGGTTTGATTGTCTTATTAAAATTCCAACAGCTCTGATATGAAGAGTTTCTGAAGCTCTATTTTTTTTGTTTCCCCTGTGGGAGTCTAGATTATGTCCTGCAAATTTGCTTTTCATAGGTATCCAAATTCATCATAAATTCACCTACTGGCCCCCACCCTTTGCAAAAGTCCCTTTTCCAGTAAAGTATGTGTATTGAAAGTGCTAAGTGTTGGGATTTAAATATAGCACAATAGATCTGAAGATAGGTGAGAGAGACGTCTTGTATGGTGGACATTTTATTTTCAGATTAGTTCTAAGGATGGGTTTTCCTGTCTTTTAAATAAGAATAGATGAGAGACAGGTTGGAAACATGTTTTTAAAAATTCCTCCTATATACAGACAGAGACAAGCACACAGATACATGTAAGTTTAAAGAATAGCATTACAAGTGAGAGAATAAAAAGACAAATATGTACAGAAAGGAAAACTAGGCAGTTATTCCTACCTGAATTTTTCACTAATAACTCTTGTGAGAATATTATATCCTGCAAGAATCCTATGTGTGAAAAGTATCAAAATTGTATTTTGATAAGAAAGGTTATAAATAAAATATGTTTCTTCAGCCTTACATTTTGAAAATTTCTAACTTATTTGCTTCTTAGTTGCTTAGATTTCTGAAAAGGAAATTGGAAATCTGAAAAAAATCCTTCAGACTTTTAAAGTATTGGAAATCTGAAAAAAGTCTTGTCTTACAAATTTTTCGGATGCTATTGAGCATTCCAGTGCTATTCTACTAATGAAAAAAATAACAATAAAATAAAAAATATTTGCCCTTGTCTGGAAGGCTTTATGAAAACTAAACATGGTATTCTGAAATTTCAGAATATGTCTTGTTGTATTTTGTCCCCCAGTCCTTTTGATGAGAATTCAAGGAGCCCTTGCATTTTGCAAATCTTTGCAGTACTATTTGGTAAGAATTAAACACAAAGGTGGAAAATAATAGCTGTCAATATTACTTTTGCCCCATTCCAATTTATCCCACCCTCTGTAGTATCAATTGTAATCATAGAGTAGAAATTCACCAATCATGCAGAGCAAGAAGTTTAAGTTTTTGATCCATCTTAACATTCAAATCTCCCTACCAATGATTTTTTAGCAATGATTTATTCCTCAATGTAAGAAAGTTGCATGTGTGTCTTTTTAAGTCATTTTTGTAGGAGATAATCAGGATACAAAACTAAATTAATGAATGAGAAGTTTCTTCAAATACAAGTTAAAATAAAAAACAGGCTATAATGACATAATTATGGGACAAAGGCAGATATATCTTACCATTTAGTTTGTGGTAAGAATTGGCTACTTAAAACCTTTTTTATCTGTGGGAAGTAAAAAAAAAAAAAGTTCCTCTTCAAAGTTTCCTTTCTTGTTTAAGAAAAATAGTTTGTTTTAAACACTGTCTTCAAAAGCCTTTTTGCCTTTTGGTTAAAAGCACAATCCTATGTAGCTGTTAGACATGCTTACAGGCAGATAGTACATTCTATATCCTTGTTCTTTAATGAAGATATCTGTGCTGGAAATGCTCACAGGCATGTCCCAGCTCACAGCCTATGTCCCTTCCTTATTAGGACTACCTTTTTTTGTTCTCCATTGCTTTTACCTATTTAGAAAAGTTTCAAGTTATTAGCCAATCAGGTTATAGTTTCAATTGTGAGGTCTGGCTCCAGCCAATGGAGATCAGACACAGCAGTAAGGACAACCCCAAATTAGTAAGAAATAAATATGTCTGCTTTCCTTTGTTTGTTGTTGTACTCTCATGGCAAGATTGCTAGTGGGAGTACCCTTTATGCAGGAAGTAAAAAGAATTGCTTTTCTGAGAGATCCTTTGTCCCAGTACTAATTTTTCTCTGTGACACCAAAAAGAAAAATTTTATACATAACATCATATTTTTAAATTGGTAAATGCAGTGTAATTTTCTATAACTATAACCATTGGTCAAAACTGAGGTTTTATAAAATTATTTTAATAAATTATGATAACCCATTTATGTCTTCTATTCAAAGAAGTCTAATTCTGCATGTAAAGTTTTAAGTGATTAGACCAAGAGTATACACTTAAATGTATCTACATGTTATGTACCAAAGAAGAAAACATATGTTTGTGGTGATGCATTAGAAGTTGAAAAGCTGGATCTGCATCTCCAATCCATCCTTTTCAACAATTCTGATATTTCCCAAGTCTATGCAAATATACATGGATTTTCCTCCATTAGGTAAAAAGAACATGTGTGAAGATGAAATAGCACAAGAATGTGTTCATACAACATTCATATGGATAATTTGAGAAGTATAAGATGGCATAAATTTTCTAAAATATGGAAAAGGTGTTTGATATATGTACATACATATGTATATATATATATATATCTCCTATGAATCTGACAAATTATAATATATAATAATACATTGGACTCTTGTGGTACCTTGTTCCTGAAATTCTTAAGGGATTTTCACACTGGTTATCTCATTTGTTTACCCAACATTCCTGTGAGGTGGAAGAAGTTATCATACTGTAATATCCTTTGTACAAAGAGTACTTTGGAAGCTACATTTTCAGCTACAGAAAGGCTCAAACAATGACAGAAGGCAATTTTAGGAAACATGTAGATATACCACTGTGGATACTATCCACTTAAAAATATTCTCCACAACGTATTTATCAGCATTGTCTGGTATATAAAGTGATAGCAAAGTACTTTTTAAAGTTTTTTACACTGAATTATATAACAACTCCTAATCTCCCCAAAATTGGATTAAATTGGATTAAGCATGTGGTAGTAACATAGTAATAATAAAATTAGTAATCAGGATGATGGAGGTGGGTAAAGGCTAAACCAAATTCTACATAGTTCCCAATATTCAGAAGGATGTCTAAAAAATACTTGGATTTCAATATTACATGAAGATTGAGGCCTTTGTTCATTGTTTTTTCAATGGAAAAGAAAAGAAATCTGAAGGCTTTGCAAGATTTTTCAGTGGGATGCTTCTGACAAGTGATCAAATCATTGAACACTCTTCTTGAAAAATAATGTTCAGACGTAGTCTAAGTATACGCCCTGTGACAGCATGAACAACCTTTCCTCTGTGTTGACATTCATTCTAATAATAGAAGATGTAGACAGAATATCTGACACCCTCACCACACCAAAAAAGACCGTGACTTCATGTCTGTGATATAAAATTCTTATTAATGGAAATACTCTCATTGTTTAAAAATGGTTTTGAAACTGCCTTTTTACTTCTGATTACATGTTACCAAAACAATAAGAAACGTAGTTGGTAGAAGCACAATGAAACTTCAGAAATAATAGTATTATTCAAACAATTGTAAATGTTGCCTAGTAAAATGATGGCACCCATTACATCAGGAAATTGACATATTTTATAGAAATATATACACAAACAGCTTGTCAATGCTTCTAAAAATAGAGATACTTTTTAAAGTAATTTTTAATATGAAAATTTTCAAACACATAAAAAAGTACAGAGCATATTATAAAGATTTTTCTTGTACCCATCACTACAGCCAACTTGATTTTATGGAGATCCTACCAAATTAATCACTTGCTTAAGTAAACAGATTATTTTAAAGAAAATCCCCATTTCACCTCAGTTCGCAGTAAATTACCTCAGTATATATATCTAAGATAAATAAAATATTTTTCTAAGGCATACTCCATGTTATCAAACCATTCAAACATTAGCAACAATTCCTTATTGTTATCAGTTGAGTTAGTTTTTCAGGTTTCTCTAATCATATATTTTTAATTGTTTCTAAAATGTTCATATAATACAATCAGTTGATGTGCCTCTGTCTCTTTTTTAATCAGTAAGTTAACCATCCATTCTGCTTTCTATTCCTTGTGCCTCATTTTTAAAAGTAGCCAGGCCATTGTCATGACAATAATTTTCTTCATTTCATAACTGTCTAGTTATACTCCATGCCACTCTATTACTTATATTTCTCCTAAATTCATAAGTAGATATATGACTTCTGTTTGATCTAATTCAGAGTTGAGTTTTTGACAAGAATGCCTATTTTCTCCTAGTTGTAAGACTCAAAATCTTTGTAACTACGTATCAATGAAAGACTATGTACTTTGTGCCTAATTAAATCTCATTAAGTTTTAGTTCTACCCTTTACTAGGTTTAGTGTCTGACCCTAAGCAAATTGTATACTCTATTTGCCACTCAGCTTCCACATGTTATGCTTCTTGTTTATTATCTCATTTCAATGCACTGTGACCTTTAAAAAATAATTTTAGTTTGTCATTATTGAAACACATGCCTTCTCCTCTGTAACTTTTTTTTGTAAGTATGGGAGGAATAATTCAGCTGTGAGACTATTGGCAGGTTATCTTTTATAAAATGTTTTGGTGTCTGATTATTGACCTACAGAGGTAAAGGACTATTGTCAAAACATTTTGACAATACATTTGACAATACAAAACATTTTTTTTTTTAGTAGCTAAACATACACTAATAGGATAGGGGCTACAAGGTGTTTTATTTATTTTCTGTTAATATTTTATGAAAATAATGTGCTGAAACAAGCCATCTTGCAACCCTCTGATAAGACATGAGAGTGAAATACATGCAGCTAACTTAGCAGATGCAAGGATGGTTTTCACAGAGTCTGATGCTAGAGGAGTTACAACTTTGGAGATCAAAGCACTTTGGGGCTGAACAACAACAACAACAAAAGGCTAAGATTAATCTGTTTGGAATTACACAATTTATTTTGGGGAGAACCTGCAACTGCTGTTTTTTATGTTTGTGTGTTATTATTATATATTAGTCACATCTAATGACTTTTTTTCCTTTTTTTTTTTTTGAGATGGAGCTCTTGCCAAACTAAAGTGCAGTGGTGTGAACTCTAACTCGGCTCACTGCAACCTCCGCCTCCCAGGTTCAAACATTCCTCTGCCTCAGCCTCCTGAGTAACTGGGACAACAAGCGCGGACCACCATGCCCATCTAATTTTTTGTATTTTAGTAGAGATGGGGTTTCACCATGTTTGCCAGAATGGTCTCAGTCTCCTGACCTCGTGATCCCCTCACCTCAGCCTCCCAAAGTGCCGGGATAACAGACATGAGCCACTGCACCTGGCCGTTATGATTTGTTTTAAGCAGAGTCTGAATCCTAAATTGTAATATTTTTAAAGTGAAAGAATGTTTTAATATTTTTGTATGTACATCTATCTTACATTCTGGCTATGTAACCCATAATTGTATACTTCAGAGTGGTAAGTGATATCCAAAGCATTTCTAAAAGAGCACTGGTTAACCCTATTTCAGTGGCCCAAATGTCATAAAACACGTATACCACATGATAAACGTTTACTGAGCACAGAAAAAGCCAAATAGTATAAAGTCCTAAAACTCACATAATTTCAAAACACTGAAGGAATTGGGGACTTTAAACCAAAGACAAAGGATTGGCTTGGACCAAATTCTTCGTTCACAAAATAATCTGTCTTCATAGTTTTAAAAAGGTGGATTGTGAATTATCAAGTGCAAGTACGTCTATATTACATAAAAGTGAGATTCTTAAAAATAGAAAGAGTTAAAGAACAGACTTATTTTACTTAATATGTGAAATATTTCTATCATTTGAGTGGATTCAAAACAATATCAATTCTTTCTAAATGTCACTTAACTATAGCTAATTTTCACACATATGGTACTATTGCACAGCTGAGTGATGGATCAAATAATGAAACTGTTGATTGTTTTTTCGTTGTATTTTTGTGTCCCCTCAACATTCATATAGTGAAACCGTATCTCCCAGTGTGACGGTATTAGTAGGTAGGTCTTTGACAAATAATTAGACAAAGCTATTGGGGCCCTCATAAATGGGATTCGAGCTCATAAAGAAAAAAAAAGAAGAGGCACTAGAGCTTGCTTACTTTTTCTCCTCTCTGCCATGTGCAGATGCAACTAGAAGACAGTCATCTGCAAACCAGGAATAGTGTCCTCACCAGACACTGGATGTTCGGGTACGTTAAAATGGGACTTCTCGGCCTCCAGAACTGTGAGAAGAAAATGTGTGTTGTTTAGGCTACCCTGCCAGTCTATGGTAATTTGTTATAGCAGCCTTAAACTAAGACATTGCCCTATCAATTTTTCTATTACTCTGAGGTTCTACTTCTGAATCTCACTGATAATAGCATGCTTGGAAAGGTATGCCTACAAGATTTTAGACAAAAAAAAATAGTCCAACTGAAAAGAATACTTATTTGTATAATTTAATATTGGAATGGAATCAGAGTGGATAATTCAGTGAAATACATATAAATATATGGTTGAAATTAACTATTTTTTTACTTTTTTTTTTTACTTTCTATTTCTATTTTGATTTGAAAAGTTACAGTCATTATCCATTCTAGCTGTATCCTATAGTGAAATCTACTGGCATATTATTAAAGCTGTCAGAGGGAAAGAAATGTTGGCAAGCCATCAGTTGGCAAATGTAAACAGAGGTCTGGGCTATGATCTTAAGGACAGACATTATCAATTTGGAGAAATGATTTTGTATACCATGGGGTGTGTTTTATTTATTTATTTATTTGTGGTACAGATGTAAGTCAAATGCTTTATTTGCTAAAACATCCAAAACTAACTGTTTTTGTTCAAGTATAGATTAGAATGATCCAGAATTTTCCATAATGTATACTTAAAAACTCAATATGTAAGGCACATAATCAATTACAGCTTTAAAATCAAACAACAAGCTAACAAAGCACAAAAAACACAACACTTCATATTTATCAAAATATGTATGTCCTTTCTGAGAATTACCTGATTCAATCTGTAGAGAAGTAAGAAGTAGGTAGGATTCCTTCATACTGTCTTCCCCCAAATTCAGGGACCTAATGTTGCCAATGTAATATTTTGCAGATTGAAGAACAGGAATTATAGCCTTATTATTTAAAGGGAAGTTTGAGAATCAGAAAAGAAAAATGTCTATGGAAAAAATAGAATTTTTTCTTCCATGAAAGTATAACTTCATTGAAAACAGGTAAAAGCTATTATTAAATAAAGTTCAGACATGACTATTAGGTTCCAACTGTAGGTAATAGCAATATAGGAATAAAGAAATATCATCAGAGCAGTAAAGTAATTAGACAAATAAGGAAATATAAATTGGTGCAGACTTTTAGGAGATAACATTTATTTAATGCTTTAAAAATTGTCATATAACTTAGGGATACAAATTTCTGTTTCAATAATTCACTGTAAGGATAAAATCATGTATGTTTAGAAATTTTTATGTAGAGGATGGCATGTGTGTGTGTCTGTGTATATACAATTTGTATATGATTAATATACTATATAATATAATGCATTTATGCAAAAAATATTATACAGACTCTCAAAAGTCTGTAATAAGCTAATACTTTATAGTATGAGTACTTTTAAATAAGTGCAATTTTCAGTTGAAATATACATGTACCATGATCTAAATGTATGTATGTTTAGACGTGTATTGATGTATTTAATTCAGTGATCATGTGCTAATTTTTTAATGAGAAAAATATTCCAGTTTATATCATAGTGATAAAATATCACGTATTACCCGTGAAGAGGGGATACGGACAACTGGAAAGTGCATCAGTAATGAAATTCAAAAATACTGTAATTCCTTCAAGTTATTTTTTTAAGGCCAAAATAATCTATCCATATCATAGCTGTAACTTGTAGAACTTATATTTAGAGGATAGAATTGCTATATCATGTAAACAACTACTCTATGTGACTTGGAATCCAACATCATCAATGAATTTTAATTTTCTTAGTGTGACTCTCATATCATTGCATGTCACTGGAAAAAAATCATATTTAAGACATTCATAAAATATATTGATGTAAAACAACGTCAGGAAGAAACAAAGATAACACTGGTTTGAATTTAAAATCTACCCCTCACCATTTGCATAGTTTTAGGCAAATCACTATAGCCTATTTTGTTTTCTGCAACAAAAGAGCTCACATTTTATGTCTAAAATCTTTTCACATCTCAAAATTCTACATTTATTATGAGGAAACAAATTAGATATCAGAGCATAGGACTCAGGCATAGCTCATAGGCATAGCTCAGAAAATTCCCATGGAGTGTAAAGAAATGTAAGGAACTGAATGTGAAGATGAGGGAAGACATGGGTGTAAATGCAAAAGAATACTGAGTTTCAATATTATAAATTAAAATTTTACTTTGCAGAATTTAAGAATACATTATAATTTTGTGCTAATAAGGGAAAGGGTGAAGCAGTTAATATTACTTGAAATGCTGACCACACAAAATATACCATGTGTTATAACTTATGTACTTCTCACAAACTTGGGTGCAAAATGAATAAATAATCCCATTTTACCATTAGGAAAATAGGTGCAGGGCTGATAAGCAACATACTGCCAAAGTACCTATAGTAGCAAATGTGACAGATAGAATTTCAAACCATTCCTGTATATATTTCTACTGGACTGGAGTATAGAAAAGGAGGTAAGAAGGAGTATGCATCTCCATCCCGCTATTTTATGTTATAAAGACCTAACCTAAGTCAGTTGTTTATGAAAATCATTCCGGGCAAAAATCAAATATATGTTTATGATTATAATAATAACACAATCGTCTATCAGAGTAAGAAATATATTTCATACAATTTTATCTGCATGTGTAGTAATATGTTAATACCAGGAAAATATGAATTTGAAGACATTGAAAACTAGCTCTCTCTCTCTCTCTCTCCCTCTCACTCTGTCTCTCTCTCTCTCTATGTCTATATGTGTATATATATAGAGAGAGAGTCAGAGATCTTTAACCATTATGCCTTAGCTTAGTCCACTACAGAAATAACTTGCTTTTTCAAATGGTCAATTAAACACTTATAATTACGAAGCCAGAGGAAAAAAAATCCTTGGTGTGGGCCCTTATGCAATAGGCTATCATATAAACTAAGAAACATATTTTAGAATGAGAATACTAGTAGACATATGTAATAAACTTACTCAAATATCATAAAAGCAATTAAAAATAGTATTTATAGACTATATCTCATGAAACCAAAACACTATTTTTCTCTAGGAAATGACTTTATTGTAAATAATAGAGTTAAATGCCATACATTCATCATATTCTGTACTAATTTTTTCCCCTTTTGAGAATCTATGAAGTAGTTTTAAGTAGCAAAGTCAACAACAGTTAACATGATTAAAATGGCATTTTTAGTAAGAATTTTATTCCAACTTGTATTAATGTTTATTTAAAAATATTCTTGCATTGTGAATCCATCTGTTTCTTGCCTATTATGCTACCTAAATTTTGTAATCATAGGACTTAAGGGAGATTTTCACATAATTTTTTTCATGATATAGGAAAGCATTCTCCATTTCATTCCAAAGAAATAATTTGATTCAAACTCCAAGTAGCTGGGAAGAAACTGTTGATAAAATTAAAAACTGAGACTTCTTAAGTTTAAAGTTTTTTCTTACTGTAAGTGACTATATTATAAATTTCCTTCTCTTGACAGGAAAATAACAAAAAAGATCTCCAGTCAGTCAATGAGTCATAGTTTTGAACTTTTAAAATTCTCACTAACATAGCAGCAATATTCTTTTGAATATATGACTTTCAAATCACCTTTTAAGCATATTGAAATCAATTAAACAATAAGTATATTCTCATTTACAAAAGAAATCAATCAGCTGTCATTTTTGATTGATTATTCTTAGTTGGAGTGGTATTTAATTTATGAATTTATTACACATTTTTCAACTACTATAAAATGGCATATGAATTAGGAGTGATGTCTCATAGTAAATGGACAAAAAAATTTAGTCATCTCTCAATACATTTTGTGAAGTCTTTCTTGAACCATAGGATCAGCTGTTATTGAAGAAGGTAGGTTATTTTTGTTAAGCATTAAATGATATTGCCTTGCTATACTGTCAAGAACAAGCACAATAGCAAAAATTGAACCTAAAATATGTGCCCAGGGCAAATTAAACTAACTATATTTTGTGTATGAATATGATATTCAGAAAGACCATATGTGATACTTTTCACTGCAAAAATATGCTTTATATGACCTAAGTAATCTTTGTGAATAAGGTCACCTAATATATACCCCAACAACCCTCTACAGGTCACTGACCACTGACATTGTTCTAAGTATAAATCAGAAGAATGCTTTCCATATTCACATTTTGAGAACAATCGATAACATAAGTAGTATGGTAGGTATAGTCTTCACAGAATTAATAAGAATTTTATCACTGGCATTGTTTATAATTACTATGGTTGTCACTAAACCAAACTAGGCCTGGCTGCCTGCACACAATGGAAATCCATCAACACTGAAGCACTGGGTTTTGCAGTGCGGAAGGTTTACTGCAAGTGGACTGTCAAAGGGACGGGAGAAAACACTCAAATCTATCTTCCAGAGCTAGGAGCTGGGTAGGGTTTTATAAGCATAGGGCAATGAGGCATGGTCTGATTGTTTCTTGGATTGATCTAAGCCAGGGCTCGATCTGATTGGATCCTGGATCCTGCCATGGGGTGTCTGCTCCTTAATTCAGTCCCCAATCTTCCTTCAGAGCACTTAGGTTCCACCTGTGGTTGCACACTAGGTCCATCTGGGCATGCTCAGGTTACGTTACCTTCAACATGATGATTGAAAAACACTTCACAACTTTGTTACAAAGAAATTGATCCAGGTTGGTCTGACATTTAGTCAGTATTACTATGATTTTTAAATTATCTGCCAACAATCCACTTTCTTGTCATCTGCACCATATCAGACTGCCTCCTCTTTCCTCCACCCTTAATACACCACTGCTTGCTATCAGTATTTTTTTTTATTAGTTTCCAAAAAGTAAAATCCTGTCTTCTTAGAAGTGTGGAAACCACATATTTTATTTAACAATGAAGCTAAGTAGGAAATTCATTTTGATCTTGGCAACTTCCTACAAACACTTTTTTTTTTTTTGCCTCTTGCATAAACCATTTTTTTTTTTAAAGATAGTGCTTCTACGACACATTTAGCATTGCAGCTTTGTCTCTGGGAAGAATCTAGAAAAGCAAAGGTAAAATCTGCACGGTTGCTAGAGATTGGGAATGGAAAAAAAGAAAATGAACTTTAAATGTATCTATGAGTGTTTTTTTAATAATGTGGAAGTAAATTTTTATTAAATAGATATTATTTTATTTACAGAGAGCATGGGGTGTTGCAACTGGTATGGAAGTCGCACATGGTCACGGTATCCATTTTTGTGATCATGAAAAGAGCAGGAATTGTTTGAGTTGCATTAACCTACAATTAGCCAAAAAAAAAAAAGTCTAAAAATAGGAGGGGAGAGCATTTATTTAAACTCTGTTACGTGCCAAAGTCTGTGGCAGACATATAACATGTGTTATTTCACATAACGTTTTCAACAATCTTGTAAAGTGTTTATCTTAATCTTGATTTTATAGATAGGTAAACTGGAGATCAAAAAATTTTAAGCACTTGCCAAAACTCCCAGAGCTAGTAAGTTGCATATAGAATTTGTAGCAAGGTCAGCCTAACAGTTTGTTCTCATCTCATTGTACCCAAAATGCAAAGATTTAGAAGAAAATGTGTATGAGGGTTGAGTCTCAGCTCCTAAAAAAATCCTTATGGGAAAACTAAGGCAATAATGGCAAATAATAATTCTTATTGCATGTTTGTTATATTTTAGTTTGCAGTGGAAGAATTCCTATCTCTGATTAAGGAAGGTAGGAAAAATTGGTAACAGGAATTATTTCACAGTCTCACCTCAATTAACTGTTATCACTAAAGAACCAAATGATTCATCCAACCGAAGTCTTCAATCTGTGTGTGTGTGTGTGTGTGTGCACGCGTGCACGATTGTGAATGTGTGAAACTTATATTGAATAATTGAATAGAAAAATCTTTCAAAAATGTGGATAAGTTCTATAATCTTTAATATGTATTTTGTGAAATATATTTTTAAGGTATCTTAAAAATGCAGGCCGGGTGCAGTAGCTCACACCTGTAATCCCAGCACTTTAGGAGGCCAAGGCGGGCAGATCACTTGAGATCAGGAGTTTGACACCAGCCTGGCCAACATGGTGAAACCCTGTCTCTACTAAAAATACAAAAAACTAGCTGGGTGTGGTTGGTGGTGCATGCCTGCAATCTCAGCTACTAGAGAGGCTGAAGCAGGAGAATCACTTGAACCCAGGAGATGAAAGTTGCAGTGAGCTGAGGTTGTGCCACTGCACTCCCGTCTGGGTGATAGAGTGAGACTGTCTGAAATAAACAAACAAACAAAAAGTACAAAGTCAGAATTAAGACCACTTACACTTTGTTAAAAAGGAACAAAACCATAGGAATCTGCATAATTTAATGTTTCACACTTTTGTAATTACACAATTAATATGCCTGTTACTAGTATATATTATGCTTTTTGAAGAGAACATTCAGGGTTCAGTGAAAAAGAGTGTCTGCTATTCACAATAGCAAAGATATGGAATTAACTCAAATGCTCATCAGTGATAGACTGGATAAATGAAATGTACATATTCACCATGGAATACAATGTAGCCATAAAAAGGAACAAGATCACATCCCTTGCAGGAACCTGGATGCAGCTGGAAGCCATTATCCTTGGCACACTAACACAGGAACAGAAAATCGAACGCCACATGTTCTCACTTCTAAGAGGGAGCTGAACAATGGGAACTCATGGACACAGAGAGAACAACACACACTTGGGCTTAGCAGGGGCCGGGGGAGGTAGATCATCAGGATAAATAGCTAATGTATGTGGGCTTAATACTTTAGTGATGGGTTGATAGGTGCAGTAAACCACCATGGCATAAGTTTACCTATGTAACAAACCTGCACGTCCTACACATGTATCCTGAAACTTATAATAAATAAAATTAAATTTTAAAAAGTAATAAAATGAAAAAAAAAGAAAAAGAGTGGTATGAACATAAGCTTAAACAATGTTTACAGAGTAAATGAAACAGCAACAAAAGTAACAATATAAAACCACGTTTAGAGTACTAATCCAAAGATCTCAGTCTTTAATAATATTTCCACCAGAAAATTTCAGTATTCAAATATATTTGGCAACAGAAATTCAGAAAAATTTTGTTATCCAATGTTTCCTTTGTTGTCTATTACAACAAAAACATACCTGTCTGAGATATTACATTGTAACAGAATGAAGGAAACCACCAGATGATGTTATATCAAAATACCCTAAATTGCATTAATAAAATCATAAACTTATGGTATATTGAGTAAGAGGATAATCACCTCTCAATTTCAATGAGGAAAAAGCAATATGTTTACCTAGTCTACTCTGGAATAACTTGTTTTGTAATGCCTTCCAAGAAATGCTTCTCCCAAGAAACAGATACATTTTGGAAAACATAAAAAAGAAGCAATACACATAGAACTCAAGGTAAATTTAAGAATATGTTGCTCTAAACTCATTGCCAAAGTGTATTTTATTTAGTGCCAATCCATTCCTTTTGTGGGGGGGTGCGTCAATTTTGACTCAAACCTTCAAAAGGTTATTGAAAAATTGCTGACCACTTCAATCTTCAATGTATTCTACAAATTCTACCCTGTTTATCATATGAAAAATGTATTCAGCTAAAGTCTAAATTACAAAATAACATGATTAGCCCTCTGTTAAAATATGATGTTAATAATCAGATCTTAGAAAAATAACACGAAAATACTTAAACATATTTTAATTCAATTGTATCTGCTTGCATGAAAAAAACATTTGATAACAATGAAATAGACAACTTAGTTTTCTATAAAGTTTTGAAACTGTAATAAAATGCTATACTGTAAATCCAAAATGACCTGCAAAACTCAGGGGGAAAGTGAATATGATCTCTTTCCAGTTATTCTAGCAGAGACAATATAATTTTTGAACTTCTGACAGCTCTATTGCTTTCTCTACCACGAGCTGGCAATGTATTACTGGCGCCTTCATCAAAAAATGTTCTTTCACCTAACGCTGCAAAGTCAAAATTTCACCTATCATGTGTGTATGACACTGTAGCTTGAAAAAGACAGAACAAATTGAATTACACTGAAAATAGACAGGAATTATAGATTAATAGTAGCAAATTAGTATTCTTTTCATGTCTTTCCATGTTTTAAACAGTGCTATTTTAAAAATTCTCTCAGATGAAAATATTTTCATTTTCAGAGAAACGTTATTTGTGCCGAATATATAAAGATATTTAAAAATTTTCTTGTAGATGTCATAGAAGTAGACTGAGCTTGCTGATCGTGTTTAATATTATAAAAATCAGCAAATACTGATTACTTGAACAAGAGGTCCTGTATGGGCAGGACACTGCTTTTTATTCATCTTTAGTGTTTTGACAATTTAAAACATATGGTTGAAAATAACAGGAAATTATTTTTTCCCATCACAAATTTTTTAAAAATTACATTACTACAGCTTTAAAATAACAGAAGATTCTAGCAAAAATAGTTTTACTGTAAATACAAACATTATGCTATTATTAGATGTTATATTGATATTCTTCCCAAGCTTGAATGTAATATTGTGCTTCAGGACAATGTATACAAAAATAAATGGAAAAAGTTTGATCCACATTCATGTCAAGTGTTTTGTTTGGAGAGTGTACTATACAGAACAATTAACTTAAAAGGATCAAGTCCATGTGGAAAGGAAAACTATCAGAGGAGAATGCAAGGAAGGAAATGTTTTGCAGATGTACTGCATTTAAATTAATAAAATCTCATTAGGTTTTATGTTTGCCAATAACGGCTGGAAAAGTTACCATACATTGTAGGAACAATTACCCAAATCTTCACTGTCTCATTAGGTTTGTCATACTGTTTTCATTATAATACATTAGAACTTGCAAGTGAGCCTTCAGTAATGACATATTGTTCCAATTCTCCTTTCAGCAGGCTCTAAGATATTTTAGTATTTGTGCTATAAGCCAGCAGGTGTCTTCACTTTGCTTTTTCTGAATCAGTTTTATACACAGACCTCCAGACACAGAATGGAATGTAAAAGGGCTTTCAACAACCACATAAAACTGAGTCTGATCAGAGTAAAGCAATACACACTATTTTTATGATTTTATGGTAATTCAAGACACTAAAAATGTGCACCTTTAGAGTGTATGTCTGCGCTAGTAAGACCTGTTAGTGAAAGCTGTATTAATGTAGATAAACCATGCAGTATATAAAGTTTAAAGATTTGCATAACAAATGGAAGACAGAGCTGATTTGAATATCTAAAGCATTATAAACTTCAATAAGAACAACCAACACTGTTTGAGCTTTCAAGGCACTTGCATTCAAATGAGAAAGATTTAAAAAGGATACGATTTTTAAAATGCTTTGAAGCTTCCTATTAAAGGTCTTAGGCAGCTCAAGGTTAAAATAAATATTGGATTTAAGGTGGGTGAGAAAAGACTTAGGAGCAATTTAAAGTAGAAATCACTTAGCAGTGGAATAGAATGGATGTTTATAGTTAGTGTAATTGTCACCTGACCTTCAAAACACAAAGAGCCACTCTATGCCAACTGCAAGAATGAAAAAAAAGTTAGCCAAAAAAGACATCCAAATTTCTACCCTAATCATTTCTTAAAATTAGAGTAAAATATGACTCAAAACTGTTTTTCCTAGAAAAATAAATGGCCTCCCCCAAGAAGTGTAGCTCAATCTAAATGCTTGAAACAATAAAGATCAAAGTACCTGCTAATGCACTAAGCTATCACTATAGTGAAATAGCTTTCTGTGATGTGTCCTTTTCCAAAGCAAGTGAAAATTCACAGATACCTTCTCCTATCATCGTGCCAAATAAGGGAACAGAAGCTGTTGCTAAATGGGTTACAATATTCTTAATAGTTCTGAGACACTGATTGGTGAGTGTTGGGCAATTTTTAATTGTATGATTGAAAGATAGAAAGTAAAGGCTAAAAGAACAATCTCTTATATCAGAAGGACTTTTAAAATGATCAAATGCTTTTTGACATTAGAATATAGAAATATGATTTTGTGGGATATAAATGTACCAATTTATAAGTACTTATATAATGCATCATGCATATTTTACAGAATTACTATCATAAAATACGTAAAAATACATATTATACAGAAAGAAATAAAGCATAGGCCTTCCCTCAAGCAAAGAATAATGGTTTACCCAAACCCTCTGATTACAAATTACTTTACTTACAGTTCTTTAGAAAGAAAGGAAATAGCGATTCACCCACAGGCTCCTCTCCCACAGCACGTAACTGATGACATTTCCTGTACGCCATGTGTGGACTGTTGGGAGAAGGTGGATTAATTTATTTTGCTTGAATTCTGCTGTGCCACCATCATTTTTGCAGTTATCTAACAAGCATTTGAATTCTACAGAAAAGCATCTGCAACACACTTTTATTGCTAGGTTGGATATAGTAATGAAACACTTTTATAACCACTATCTAATACAAAAGGAAAATGTTTTCTTCCAAGTATTTGTACCTAATGTATATGAAAGCACCAATGTGTACGTTCCTGTACACATTATATGAATGTTTATAGTTAGTGTAATTGCCACCTGACCTTCAAAAAACAGAGCCACAGTCTATACCGTCTGGAAGAATAAAAAAAAAGCCAAATGTGTATATCCCTGTACGAATTGGTTATTGTACATAATATTTGCAAATTCTTTTTTCCAATAAACATGGTTGCTTTCAAAAGGGGTCCTTTTTGATAAATTTAAAATCAAACAAGATTTGAATGTAGCTTGGAAAATTATACATATATATATATACATACACACACACTTTTATATATATGTATGTGTGTGTGTATATACATATATATGGCTGAAAATAGCATAACTGATTAGAAGACATTTGTAAAGCCCTTTGCTTTAGAGAATCAAATTGTATTAAGTTACAAAGAATAAAAAAATCTGGTCCTCAAACAGAGGCTTTCTTGCCTTTTAGCCTGTCGCTTCTTGTACGTGTCCCATCCATATTTCACACATATCTTGAGGGAACTGAACACCTATTTATTAATTGCTTAATCTGCAAGCATGATACAAAACATGGGTGACCTAAATACCAGATGCTTTGTCAGGTCCTTTACCTATATTAAGCATTTTATTATGGCATACTTAGGAAGAAGAAACTATCATTCTCATCATCATTCCTATATACAGATGAGAAAACAAAGATACAATGAGGCTAACCAAGGTCAGATAGTGAGTGGCTTAAATGGGATTTGAAACCTAAATCTGTAGACTTAGAGATTTGAAGACTACATTCTTGACTATTAGTTGTACAATCTTCAGAAGAATGCATTTGTGGTCAATATGGACTTTTTCACAAGAGGTGTTTTGAACCCTATTTCCAAACACTCTGTCTTTGTCTCCTACTATTTCTCCCTCCGTCTCTCTCTCTGTCTCTTTCACTCTCTCTCACTCTCATGCTCTTTCGTATATGTGGACATATATATAATTTACTTCTAGGTATATCACTTATGTGTGTATATCCGTGAAAGTTATTGAGGCACATTTAACAACAGGTTTTTGCCCTATTCGTCACACAGAAGGAACAATATGTCTATAAGCCATTATCTGTTTTTAAAGACATCACTTTCTTTCTCCATTCATATACATGAGAAGAAGAGTTTATGAAGAGATTAATTTTTGAAGATTTCCATTCTTTATCATATGATAGGAATGTCATAAATGCCTCAGCATTCTTCTGGACTCTTCTCTTCAGTTATCCTCTCTAAATATCTAGGTTATTTCCGATAGTCCATGAGGACACTGGTAGTCAAGTTAGAGCACTGCTTTTCAGTTCAGTTGTGGAGACATAGTCACCAAGGTGTGTATATAGTGATGAATTTTTTCCTACTGCTTTTTTTTCTTGACTAGTGTCAAAATTTCTAAATAAGAGTATTATAGAAACAAAATATATATGCATGTGTGTTCATTGCAGCATTATTTGCAATAGCAAATATATAGAATCAACCTACATGCCCATCGATGATAGACTGGATAAAGAAAATGTGGTATATATGTACTCTGGAATACTATGCAGCCATAAAAAGAACAAGATTATGTCCATTGCAGGAAAATGAATGGAGCTGGAGGCCAATATCCTTGGCAAACTAACATAGGAACAGAAAACCAAATAATGCATATCCTCACTTATAAATGAGAGCTAAATGATGGCAACACATGGACAAACAGAGGAGAACAACACACACTGGAGACTCTCTGAGGGTAGAGGGTGGGAGGATGGAGAGGATCAGGAAAAATGACTAATGAGTACTATGCTTAATACCTCAATGGTGAGATAATCTGTACTACAAACCCCCATGACATAAGTTTATCTATGTTAAAAAGCAGCACATGTACCCTGAACTTAAATAAAAGTTAAAATATGTTGAGTGTGTTGGCTCATGCCTGTAATCCCACCACTTTGGGACGCCGAGGTGGGAGTATCATTTGAGGCCAGGAATTCAAGACCAGCCTGGCCAGTATGGTGAAACCCCATCTGTACTAAAAATATAAAAGTTAGCCGGGTGTGGTTGTGCATGCCTTTAATTCCAGCTACTTGGGAGGCTGAGGTGAGAGAAGTGCTTGAACCCAGCATTCAGAGGCTGCAGTGAGCCAAGATTGTGCCACTGCACTCCAGCCTAAGCGAGGGAGTGAGACCTTGTCTCAAAAAGATAAATAAATAAATAAATAAAATAAAAAGTTAAAATAAAATAAATGTAACTGAAAGGAATACTGTGATATGTTCATCAAGAGAAAGTAGCTAGTAGGTACCCCTGATCCTATAGCAGCTTCAAAAAATTTTCCCAAGAAACATCTTGGCCATAGGTACCTGTAAAAATAATGACATACAATTAGGGTTACACTGGTACCATGACCAGTCCTATGTCTTCCTTTAAGGCTGGAGAAATGACACAAATATGGATATACTATTCCATATTTTCCTTAATGCTTTTTAGTTTTAGGCACACATACACACACACACATGCTTTATATCTTAAATTTATACTTGGTGATTTGTAAGCTATACATATGAAACATATATTTTGGTTGAACAACACTTTAAGAAATAAGTCCTTATTTTTCACTACATTATGAGACAAAAATTCCTAGGAATACCAAGATATCTAATCTCATTATTGTTCTTAATAAACTTTATATCCTTGATCAAGTTAAATTAACTTCTCTAGGCCTCATTTTCAGTTTTAATTTTGGGCTTAACATTTTTTAATTCTAAAATTCCAATAATTTTGCACTCTAATTGTTTTTAAAATTATTTTTTATAAATATTTCTCATTCACAGGGTGTTCAAAGTACTTTTTGTGTAAGTTCGATTAGCCATTATTGCAGATTAGTAAGATACGTTTTACAAACAAGTCTCAATTGACCACATAATCTAAGAATTGTAAGCTTTTTAAAATTGATATTTTTATTAACACTGTGCTGTTTTGCTTCTAAAATATTAAAATGCCTACTACTCTTAGTTTATCCAGGTATGAACTACGTGCTACTAGATTTAGTATTTACATGAACTTTCAAAATGACTTATATAACTGAGATGGTAGTCAGATATACTTCCAGGTAAAGACATAAAAGCACACTCCATTTTAGCTCATTTCAAAAACAAAAAAAACTTTGTCTTGATTTTATTTTTATTTTAAAATCAGCAGGCAAACTAAAATGTTGGTTCAAGCCCATACTCAGTAGGTCTATATCGATTTTAATTAGTTAACTAATTAATTGATTATTTTTAAGCGGTAAGAAGACAATGTAGGTAAGAAAATAAAATCAAACAGCTCCACTTTATTTTGAAAACAACTTATTTTTCTTGTAGTTTCGCTCTTAGTATTTACTAGAGTATGTCTTTGTTCATTTGCTTTTATAATGTTTTCCTGTTGGCTTGTCGGCATCTCATTATATTTAGTTTTATATTGCATTTCTAATATAATAAATTACTCCCTAATGTAAAATGACCAACACTTAGAAACAAATATAAAATTGAAAGTGACAAAATTGTTATTAGAGGGAAATCACCCATAATAAGGAAAATAGTAGACTAAATTTTTTTCATTTTATTTACAATATATGCTCATTAGGAAAATTATTTAACTTAAAAAAACTTAATTTTACATCTGTCAAGTTCTATGACATGGGTGTTTATCTGATTTTCTGGATTACAGCTGATTTCTTAAGGGAAAAACTAGTTATCTCCAGGGATTTTGACTATTTTATTATAATTAGCTCTTTTTTAAATGGACTTTTGCTTTGGAATTAGCAAATATGAATGTTTTTCAAATGTAAGATACAAATTCTGTCATCTCTCAAATGCTCATAGGAATAGAGGAAAGAAGCTGTATAGATATTCCAGTAAAAAAGAAGATTCAAAAATAATTACATTTGACTTTGGGATAGACTGTGTTATATTGTTCCCAGGCAGAAAGCCCTTCTTAATTATGCTTTTTTTTCAGTCTCCTGTAAAATTGCTTTGAATTTATTGAATATATACTAAGGGGAGTAGGAACTTATTATATGTATAGCAAAATATATAGGCAGTGTATATTATGGCTAGAATTGCACGTATACGTACAATTCCTCCAGACAGGTAACCATTAATGAAAGGAATTTTTAAAAAGTAGCCATATTTAATCACAAAGTCATTGTTTTTAGGTCTTAAAATGTTATTTCTTTTATAGGGCTATAAATAAGAAAATGCTAAATTCTTTCAAGAACACTTTTATTCATTAAGTTAAATAATTTTTGTTTCTCATAAAAATAATTGTAAATGGCTTTTTAAAAATGATTTATCTTAGCACTTAATGAATTTCTTCATTATTTGTTGTCCATTGCATTTTATGGCAAAACTTACTAAAAACTGTGATACAGTGAAAAAGCAAATCTGACCCAAAGCAATCTTGTTTTACTATGTTCAAAAGAACACTTTTAATACAACTTTTTTTAGGAATCAGTTACAACAAATGCAATTTTCTTCAGGGCTATTGTTCAGAATGATGAACCACAAATACACACATCTGGCCACCTGAAAAAAGAATCCAGGAAAATTTGAAGATACTCCCACAGAAACAACGTTTGATGAATAGAGCCTTTTATCATCTTCTCTATACTCCTACCAAAATGAAAGGGCAAAACATCTCTGAAAATTTGTAGAGCAGTCACATATTCATTGCAAACCACCACCAGAGATGCTTAACAGAACACTATATCCTACCAACTTGTGATTGCAAACAAGTCAAAGGCTTATATTATGAACAATATCACCAGAAAACAGTAAACTTCATGATATAAATGTCAGCTTGACATGATGTATTAGTGTGCCGCCCCCAAATATTATTCTTTAGCTGTTGTGGCAAAGAATGTTCACTTCAGCCAAATATGTAGGGACTTATGACCTTTTGAATTTAACATACCACAGGGGACACTACCAGTAACTATGAAAAAAATTAACAAATTCTAGATTAGAAGCTCCAATACTAAAAAGGCATTAAATAAATGAAACTGCCCAGGGTTTTGGTGAGTTACAAGCTTTGGAGGCTCTGTATGAAAACTGTAGCATAACTCATTCTAGCTTCAGGCGCTAATAAGTTATGAGGCACTCACATGTATGAGATAAACCCCATAACTTACTGAAGTCTATATCATCCCTTCATTATATCTAGGGACATGTGAAATAGCTGAAATTCAGCTCGAAACCCCAAAGTTCAGTAATAAAAGTGAATAGATCAGCACCTCTATTGATTTTGCTGTCTTTTTTGTGCTTTTAGTTATCCTACTCCCTTTAACATCTGAAAGATTCCAGCATTTTTCTTCTGAGCTTCTTCCATGTTGGCATTTTAGGTATGCTGGCAAACATCAAAATAAACTAGGTTTCTGCTTTGCTCTCCTCTCAAGAGTAATTATATTAGTCAGTCAAAAGTCTTAGGCACTTTCTTTTACTAATAAATAAAATGTATTACTTTATTTCAAAGGCAGAGCTGTGGAGACAAATTTAAAATCCATACTCACATCATAATGTATGATGAAAAACAAAGAGAAATATGAGAAAATAATGTGGTGTATTTTAATATTGGTATAAAATGCTGTGTTTCTTTGATTAATGGGCAACTTAAGAAATGGAATAAATAGAAATCAGTCCTTTAAGAATTCATCCTACATTGCTCACTTCTTCAGTATTTTTATCTTCATGTATCTAGGCCTTAAAAGTAATCAAAATGATCATAGAATGACTTTACATTTTGTAGTTTTGAAGCTTAATGTGAATTTTCATGAATTGGGAAAAGTAACATAGGTAATATTACCGTTACATTAATCTAAAAAAACATAGTCTAAGAAAAATAAAGATAGCATAGGTGATATTCAAATTTTTAGATAATAAAAAGATCACAAGTATGTGAGTCAAGAAGAGATAATGCAAATTATAGGAGCTTATAGATTTCATCATTTAGTGTTGTCTCCAAAGAAAAGCTGAATGGAAATATTTACCATTCTCAACACATTTTTGCACAGTACTCGGCAATATCAGGAGATTGGCAGCAAAAGGATATTTAGTGGAATACCAAAATCCAGAAGAATCTAGGCACACATGTTTTCATTAGCTAACTGGTATGAAAGGGTGGTTTAAGCAGTGGCTGCTTGGAGTCTAAAACATAGGAGGGCTTAAAGATTGTGAACCCAAGTCATTAACCAGGGAGTACAACATATTGTGGTTAAAAATAAGCCAAGGATTTTGGGACCAAAATATTGAAGAAGATTTCAACTGACATCTGTGTGAAATACACATTTATAGAACACAGTATGAGGAGAGGCTAAAGTTGATGATACATATCTATCTTCTGTCTCTGTCTCTCTCTTTCTGTCTCTCTCTCTGTGTACATATATATATATATATATGTATTTGTGTATGTATTTATATATATAAACACACCATATGTGTATATATTTATATATTATACATACACTGTATTATATATTTATATATATTTATTTATAAATATATATATTTGTATATACAAATATAATATATACATATTACTTGTATATATGCACATATTATTTATTATATATGTATTGTATGTCTATATAATATGTAATAATTACAAATATATACACATAATATATACATATTAAAAGTAATATGTATATATTATTTATAATACATATAATATACAGTGATTTATTGCATATTTAACATATAATCTGTGATTTTTCATAAACATTGATATATTTGATACAATCTTGTACAGTATAATATTTCCAAGATAAGACCCCAAATCTGACTAAGCTTATGCTCTTAGCCCCTGCTGTACTTACTCCAAAATTTTAGTCTACAAACTCTTAAGTACTTAAATGCTTTATATAAGTCATCTTGTTTACCCCTCACAATAGTATCTTGAGATATATAATATTTCCACCATTTCACATATGAAAATAACTTGCTACAGGTCACATATTTCAAATGACCAAGTTTGGAGCTCCCATCTTCACATGCATTTTTTTTCTGTTTTTATTTGTAACATTTAAAATTTATTTTACAGTGGCATTTTTCTTACTTATAATTTCCATTTGGGGAGACTTAAAAACTGTGTTATTTGGCAACTGGCAACATTCTCTGTCAATATATGAATCACTTTCTCCAGGGATAATTTAAAAAATAATAATATATTGATTGGGAATAAAATAAAATTAAACTCATGATAAAGCAGAAGCAGAGAAGTTAATATGTTGCTTCTTGTTTATTGTATTGTCCATAGAATTTTGGAAACCATAAGTTGTCAGTATCAAACCTGAATCTTAGAAGAACATAATTAGAGAATGTTAGAGATAATATAAAAGAGAAAACTCATATATAGCAATTTACCCATTGTTCTGTACTTTTTAAGGAAAATTTTAGTAATTTTGTTAAAGTACTGGTGATGGTCCTTCTTTATACTCATCAACTAGAGGGGACAAATCTTTCCAGCGTTCAAAGCAATGTCTGAAATAAAATAAAATATCTGAAAACATGACTCTTCACAAAACATTCAGTATGTCAGTTACACAGTGTAGTTCTGAGATTGTCTCACATTTGTTTTCTGCTGCAAATATATTATGTTTAATCTTTGTTTTCTCTTTTGTTTTACCTCAGATATTGTGACCACCCAGTTATTTTCTTTTCACTTAAATTAGAAGCATAGATGCAGGAACTTCCATGACAGTTAAATGGATGAGTTACAATATCAGTAAGAAAAATATCTGGACATTATGATAAATGATTTTATAATTCCTCAGTTAAAGGAAATAATTTACCCTCTGAACAATATCTTTATTACTGTAGTGTGTTTAAGTTTAGGTTGGAACTAAGGTAAATTTTCTTACTTTCCAGTTAAAAGTAAGCCCATTGATTGGTAGTTGTAAATTTCTATATAAATATTAAACAATAAGAGTCTGCTAAATGGCTAGCAATTGTTGGAACTTTATAACGCAATGAATTTGGCATACAAAAAAAATTCTACACCCCTTGGAAATGTGTTTTATACTTATTATAGCTGCGTAAAATATAGATTGAAAATAAACTAAACACTTTCACTTTGGCAACAGGGGAGAACATATCCATTTCCATTTTTTCAAGGAAAATAATATTATGCATTATTGACTCATGCATGGAATAAAATACATAGTAAGTTCAAGCATGGCTTTTACAAAGATGCTATCCTCTGTTCCATACAGGGACTTGAGGAATAAATGTAAAGAAAATAGTCTTTATTTAACCAGCTCATTCTTTTTCTCCTAGCTACTTTTATGTATCAGGAGATCCTTGCAACATATTTCCTATTGTTTCAATAGTTCATCACCTTCAGAATGACAATGACTACCACATCTTTAGGCATGCCTATGCTCATAGGGTATGTTGGGTCGTATGCCCATAGAGACGCAAACAAATCTGAAAGCCTTCCACTTATAGGGAAATTTCCTCTGATCAGAGCATTGGATGAAATTCTGTTTTGAAAATCCTGAATTCTTTAACTTCCTAATGTATCAGTTAAAATTTACAAGAATCAAAATCAGTAGTGTTCTTCCATACTCATATGCTGAAATGAATATAATCTCTCAACACCTAAAGAAGAGGGAGAGGGAGATTCATCTCTATAGTTTATGAAAAATTATTAATCAGTCTTGTTTCAAAATAAAATAACTCCTGTAAATGCATTTTACTTCTGTATGAAATGCTAGAAAAATATATGATTTATAGCACTGTTTTTTCAAAGACTTGTTCACAAATATTAGAAGGAATTCATAATAATTTTGTCTTCTTCAAAGATATAGTTCCTTCTGAATAACTCAAGAGACTTCCAATCCAAGAAATACTGATTTTCTTTAAATGGGTAATGGTGCTGCTGAGATAATTAAAGTCTTGAGTCCCCGGAGGGCCACTTACCTCAATGACCTTATCCACCTACCTAAATTTTTTATAAAAATGTTATCTTTCTTGTAAGCCATGACATAAAATGGGTGGGGAAAAAACTGAAAGCCATCACAATCATGAAACCATATGGAAAACATAAGAGCATTTTAATGTGCACTGTTTTATGTATACAGGTTATTGTACATAATTATATCTGTACAATGTGTTAATATTTTCAAAATATTAACTTTGCCATGCTACAATAAGTTTAATGGCATGATCCTTTCTTGATAGTAAAGTGTTCAATTTCTGCAGCTAATTTTGTATTTTTGGTAGACATGGGGTTTCACCACGTTAGCCAGGCTGGTCTTGAACTCCTGACCTCAAATGATCCACCCGCCTTGGCTTCCTAAAGTGCTGGGATTCCAGGCATAAACCACCATGCCCAGCTGATAATTTTTTTAAAAAAGAAAGTTGCCTTAAAATTTTACTTATATAGAAGATTTTTAGAAAATATTAATTTATATTTGTATTACTTCTATTATCCAATATGATAGAAATGTCACTACCACATACAATTCTGTACCTAATTCTTCTTATTATGACCATTTTATAAATTTTGGCATATTTTAAATTTTGCATATTTTAACCTGAGGGGCGCTGATTATTATAAAGGATTTGGTATAATAATCTTGCTATTTTTATGGAGAAATGACTGCTACCTAAAATTTTTTGTCTATGTTGACTTATATTTTTGGCAAACCCTTTCTCTTGTTTTAATTTTCCCAACTCATATAAAAGGATGCCATTTGTTCAGACCTATAAAATTAAATTCTCAAGACTATTTGAGGTAGAATTCATATTGTGTGGGAGTCAGTGTTATCTAGTTGGATGACTTTGGATAATTGATCTTAGCCATATGGCCTCAATTTTTTCCGGCATAAAATTAGCCGTTTGGAGATTTCCTTCAGTTTTCAAGATCTGAAATTCTACTAAATATGAAAAATAAGATCTGAAACGTATGTTTGGTACTTATGCAGCTATGAAACATCTGCAAATTATTCATCACATGTCCAAGTAGCCATTCGCCATTTAATCAACAAATGTTATTGAATATCTGCTTTATGCTTGACTGTGTACAATACAGTACAATTTTAAAATTATAATCAATGTTTGCCTTTAGGGGATTCAGTTCAATTAATGATAAATTAATTAATTATTTATGAATAATTTTAATTATCTATTATATAATCATCGTAACGTGTTAAGCACTGGGAAAAACATTAAAAATTAAAGAAGAAGACAATTCCTCGAACTGGAACACATAAAAACTGTATTCTAATAGGATAAATAGTGTGAATTTACAGTGCACTGTGGGGGCACAATATGGAGTGTAACTAACTCTGAAAATGTCCTGGAAGCTTTGGGAAAAAGTGACATTTGAGATGAGCATTACATGCACATTACATGTACATTACATGTAACTTTCACTGTTAGCCTACTTGCAGGGCAATGAGAGCTATTAAAGGCTTTTCAGCTGTGGGGTGTTGTAATGGCCTGTGCCTTCCAAGAACCTAAGCTCTAGAACACACTCTCTTTCTCTTCCTTACACTTCAAGGGATATTAGGAATCAATTTTGATTTCTCTTTTTAAAGCTATGATTTCCCTTGGTATTCTTCTTTGATTCCCAGAGCTAGTAGTGTCCTCTGAGAGGAAAGAAAAGCAAAATAAAAATGAGGCATTGTCTTGTGTGAGTAATTTGAATTTCAACACATCAAATTTCAACCGTAACAAGAGATTTGCAAGTCTATAGATCTCTACTCCAAAAAGTTTCTCTGTGGTAAGTAATCATTTCTTCATATCAGAAGCTTTGTCCAAGTGATTGGAACTTAAAACATTGTGGTTAGATGAGATTCATTCAAGATAATTTTCTAGCTAATTGAACTTGTGTTAATTTACATTTGTGGCTAACTTTGAGTTTCTTCATTGATACTATATTTCACATCTTGATTTACTCAGCTTTCCTCTCTTGTCTGTTAATCATTTACTAGAAAGAATGTGACAGTTGGTTTCTTTCAGATCATACTTGCACTGCAGATTTGGGCTGTTTTCTTAATTTACAAGGCATCTGTCTTTATCTTATTTCCTGGGTGATTATTCTAGTATGTTCAAGTTGCTGTTCTGCTCTGTCTTCAAACATCTGTGTTTATTTTAATTAATGTGATTTTTTTTCCTGGCTGTGGACTTACAATTTTTGTATTGTCTTTTATTTCTGATGTCAAGAGTTTCTACATATAAATAGTAATATAAGGAAAACATTAAAATATGTCCCCTTTTTATATGTTTATTCTGTGAGAGTTCAAAGCTTCCTTGCTCTTACTTAACATACTACAAATTTCTTTATACAACATTTACTGAGAAGTTACCATGCTAAAGGCTACTAAGGACTATAAAAAGAAACCATGTAAAGTCATTGCATTTGTTTTTTAAGGGCTAGCATACCCAGAAGAACAAAATTGTATTTGAATATAAAATGAAAACATGTATAATTCTAAGCATATCAAGAGCTACTGAACATTATATAACAATAAAAGGCAACTTTTGGAGATACACGTTGTTATGTAAGACATAAATATTTTTGTTTTAATTGACAATAATGGTTAAAATGATTTTGTAAATTTAAGATAGCAAGGTATTTTCTAAACAAGGGTTATCTCTTATCTGCTCTTCTGACATGTATTTTAAAAATCTAGTATTAAGTGGTGTTTAGAGATGGCCTCATAGATTTTTGATCCAATTGATTATATACTGACATGTTCAATTCCTTTTTCAGTCATGAGAATTTTCCACTAAGACTAACATTATTGGAAGGACAATAAAAATGAAAATACATATTGTAATAAAGTTCTCAGCAATAATGCAATATAGAAAACACACCAATTGCATGATTAAGTACAAAAATCGCCTGATCAATAACTTCATTTCAGTTTTTATTTCTCTGGGATGCCTAGACATTGGAAGATGATTCTCATTGTGGACATTTGTTAATAAGTCTTTGTGGAGAATCCAGGGGTTAAATTCTTTGTGATGAAGATTTTTATTCTTCTAATACAGACTTAGGCAGCACTGTGTAAATTATTGTAACGCATGCAGGTATAGGCACTCCGGTCTGATTTCCTGAAGTAGAGCTTTTGTGTATGTGTGGGATTTTAAAAAATCTGTTGGCGTGCAATCTCCCAAGTCTCCATGTTTATCTGTTTGTGATGTCATATGCAAAAGCAACAAATCAGTGGGTGCAACTACTAAAGCAGATTTTTTAAAAAATCACCCAAGCTTTTCCTGAACTATAATTCTTTCCTAGTAATGTATGAAATGTATGAAAAATGTATAAAAATCAAATCAAAAATTAAGGTAGTAATAAACAATTTAGACAGATTTCACATACCTAAGTCAAATGGTAGTTCTAACACGGGCATTTATATGGGCCAATTATATAAAGCCATTTTGAAAGGCTGTTTTTCACCATGTTTCTTCAATTCTTCAGAGTCTGCAGTGATGACCAACATCAGATACTATTAAGGAGTCTTCAAGCGTGTAAAATAATATGATTTCAGAATGATTACATATTCACTCTACAGCTGGCTGAGTTTTTACATCTCCATTTGTCATTGACGATTGTGTCCAATTAAATGATTAGCTTTTAAAAACTGCTGCACATTATGAGTGTGAACTTGTGTTCCATTGCACTGAGTGATGCAGAAACAAACTCATTACAGCATGTAATTCACCCATATTAAATAACAAACAGATGGCTGCTGTAAATGAGAGCTCCTTTTTCTCTTCAAAAGTGCCAGGAAAAAGGTGTTTTTATTTATCTTTGTTTCCAGCTTCTTTCTGTTTTCTTGACAAGTGGGCAGCTGGTTGCTGAGGTTTTCAATTGGTGCAGAAGAATGAAAAGCCTGTTTCCATTAATTTCCCCATAAAATAAGTCTTTGAATCATTTCTGTTATAAATGCAAGTGCAGTAGCAAGCTGCTGCTTGATTAATTCACTTATTATGAAGATTTCATCTTTTATAAGAGGGCCTGCAGGTAATTTATCTTGTTTAGTAAGATTAGAAAAATGTAATTATCTTGATACCTTTGGACCCCTCTCATTTTAATTGTGTTCCCATAAATTTCAAACATAAAGATGGGAATTTTTTGTGCACAAATGTTCCAACATGTGGTCGAAAAATGTGCTGTAAGCCCTGCATAAAAATTTATCAAGTAAAATACATTAGGACTGTACTAATACAGGAATGCATACAAATAAAGCTAGCACAGAATTATAGTCGTGTGTACAAACAAATATCTGCATTTCTGGTTCCCTAGTGGCCTAACAGCTGGGGTGAGGTAAAGGGATTTGGGATTTGTTAAAGATTTTTTTTTTTATCAAGCATATATGTCACTGGGGAAATGAAATCTGTCTTATGTATACTAATAAAATTAAAATTGTGTTTGTCTTCAAATGTTCCAAACTCAAGTGAATTACTACTGAGTATATATTTCATGGACTGTCTTCCCATCACTTCCATTACATCTCTTAGCATTCATGGATAATTGGATACATCTCTAACTTTATAATGATAATATAATTTATTTAAAATAACACTAAGTATATGAAGAAAGTGAAGTATCCCAATCTTCTTTCATATGTAACTTCAGGTATTCTGCCTTGGAGGGATTATGCCATCAGGCTTGGTGGAAGTACCTCCTTTCCTCCAATCTTTCCTTCAGTGCTGCTGGAATTGGTGTTTTAATACCTTTAATTTTATTTGATTTATAGTATTTAATTTGCCTTTGCTAGATTGGTAAAATATGTTATGATTTTCTACTTAATTACTTCTTATTAATCAAAGTATATATTTCTTTCAGCCTAGACTCATTGTCCAGGAAGAAAGAAATCACTAATACTGTATTATACAACTATATTATTTCAGAGTTGTCTAGCCTTTTTCTATGGTTCCACATAAGAAAGCAGTTCATTCTTTGTGGTCCTTTGAATGATATTAAACTGTTCAGGTAATTGTTTTGATAAATTCTATAGATCTGTGCTTAGGCACATAACAGGATACAATCAGGCTACATTGAGATTTGCTACATAAGGAAGAGCCTGTGTAATTAAAATGATGTATAGTTTGATCTCTAAATATAATGTTTCCTACTTATAAAATTTTTTTCTACGTATTTCAGTAAAATTGTATAGCTTATAAAACTGAATTAATATAATGTGATAGAAACACTGATGTTATTGAAATAAAATGGTTGTATGTTTGTATATTCTTCTTTTACCTGTGTGATTTACTCACTTTATTGGATAGTTATAGTTGCTGCCTTTAAATGTGTCTGCCCTCAGTGCTCTGTGTACAAAAATATGAATTGAGAATATTTGTATATTATTACTGGATCAATTTTATAAATATATGCTAAATCTGGTTTATGTGTAAAACACAGTGTCAGGAGCCAGGAAGTTCCTCAATTTATTAAGCTGTGCAGTAACCCCACCTTATTCTCTGGGGAGAGTCTCTGTTGCCTTAGCTGTGAGTGCTGCATACTGTATACTGAATTAAGTCTCCTAAAATTCATAGGTTAAAGCCCTAACCACCAGTGTGATAGTATTTGGAAGTGGGATGTTTGGGAGGTGACTAGGTTGAGATGAGGTTAGGAAGTTGGGGTCCACTTAACGAATGAGTGGTCTTACTTGAAGAGGAAGAGAGGCTGAGAGACTAGAACACTCCCTCCACCACGTCAAGACATGGTGAGAGGACAGTCATCTCCAAACTAGGAAGTGGCTCCTCATTAGGCACTGAATTAACCAGCACCTTGATCTGGAACTTCTAGCCTTAAAGCTCTAAGAAAATTAAATTCTGTGGTTTAAGACACCTAGTGTATGATATTTTGTTATGCCAGCCTGAGCTTGAGCAAGACACTGTTGCTGCCCTGCCTCCACAGCAGACTTTTTGTGAGGATTAAATAAATCACTTTGAAGAATGAGTTGGCTTCATTAGTTATCTTTTTTTTTACACCTAAGTCTCTCAAAACTCTCTATCAAATATTTAGTGTTAAATAAAATTGTAAAATGTTTATCATGGTTATTCCATTCATTATTATTCACAAAATTGATGACAAGACAAAGGAATTAGGAATTTTCTAAAGGTTACATATGTCAGGGTAAATATACATATGCTATAATTCATTAGCCTGTTGCAATATTAATGGAAAAAATTACAATTTTAATAAGTGTTTTATCTCACTTTTTGATCATTGGCAAAGATGAAGTGGTAGCTTAGCATTTTTCTCTAATTTCTTCCTCTAGTATCGGAGCCTAGCAATGTCTTACTTCATCTGTCTGTCTTCTTATATTATTACTTAATGCTGGTTAATATCTTCTTTACAGCTTAATTTAGAAATTTCTATGGGGCCAGATGAAATATTTGCTCTCAACACTTTCAGAGCTTCTTTTTTATTAAGATAGAAATAAGTAAAATAACAATTCTGAGATTAAATCTTAACTTAGAGCAGGGAACTCTGAGGGAAAAATAATGCCAAAGTGATTCGTTATCTAAAATGCAAATTTGATCATGAACCTCCTCTATCCTTAGGCTGTTGCATAAAATGAAATATAATTTTAAAGAGAGTGGAGGAGAAAGTTATAGCATTGAGGAAAGAACTGAACAAGGCTGTCCACTGGCTCAGAGACTGCTTCAGGGATATTTCTGATATCTTGTTGAAACAAAATCTATTTGTCACTATAAAAATTGTTTCTGAATTTAAGCCAATGGGTGTGAGATAAGTTTCTGCCAGATTTAAAAAAAAAAGTGAATAAAGGAGAAAAGCAAAACAAACAGGAACAAAACAAGTCTGCTAAAATGAATCCAGAATGCTTAATGTTCCTTATTCCTAAGAAGGCTGTCTGTTGACAGATGTTCATTTCCAGTTGGAACACGGTATCATAAAGGCAGTGTTTCATCATGCTCATGAAAAACATCTAAAAGCAACAAAGGAAACAGTATATAAAAACACAAGTTCATTTCTTTGGAATCCCAGGCTGTGAAGTAGGTGTAAGAGCTGCTAAAATAAACAGAAGATACAATAGGGACAGAAAGATGTCATGCAGAGAGAAATGATAAGAAAATGCCACCAAAAGAGAAATAAACAATGAAAGGAGCTAGCAGTGCAGCTATCAGATGTAAAAATTATACTTCCCAAGGGTAAATTTCAACACTGAGGTCCAAATCTATACTTATTGCTTCTAGCAGCAGAAATAGAAGTGTCAGTAGTGCCCCTCCAGTTAACCGGTCATTTCACTTTCCTATTATAATGCAACAATCCACCCTAAAACTTAGTGGCTTGAATCAACAACACTTTATTGTTGCTCATGATTATGTGATGAGGTCAAATCAGCATCTCCTCTTTTTAGGTGGCATCAGCTGAACTGCTGATGTGATTGAGACGTACACAATGGCCTCATCACATGGCTGTCAATTGTTGTTGCCAGGGCCTTGATGCCATTGGTCCTCTTCCCATGGGCACTTGAGATTCCTCATAGAATGATGGCCCCAGCATAGAGAAGCCTGGGACATGGGGGCTAGATGCTACTGAATGGTGGAAGCTACCAAGCTTTCTTGAGGCTTAAGACTGGAATTTTCACATTGTTACGAGCATGAATAATGGGACCTATGACACATTGGGGCCCCCAAGTAAAATCTATCACACAAAGCTGAATGAAGAATATCACTGGCAAGGCATACTTGCAGGAAGCAATCTGACTCTGTTGCAATAAATAGAAAGAGACTCTCTGAAAAAAAAAAAAACTTAATCAGGGAAATGTAAATCAAAACCATGAGACAGTACCTACATCTGTTAAAGTAGCTAGTATCACAGAGACAAGAGAAAACAAGTGTTGGTGAGTTTGTGGAGAAAAGGAAACCTTTGTACACTATCAGTGAGAATGTAAATTAGGGCAGCCATTATGGAACAACATAGAGGTTCCTGAAAAATTAAAAGTGTAATCACCATATGATGCAGAGATCTATCTTCTGGGTATATAACCAAGAAAATAAAATCTCCGCTTCATAAAGATATCTGTGCCCCTGTGTTTATTACAGGAATATTAACAATAACCAAGATATGGAAATAATGTAAGGGTCCACTAACAGATGAATAAATAAGGTGTGATATATATACATATATGTGTGTGTCTATAACACACACAGGAGTATTATTTAGCCTTAGAAAGGAGATTCTGCCATTTGCATCAACATGGATAAATCTAAAGGACATTATTATCAGTGAAATAAGCCAAAAACAGAAAGAAAATTATTGCACAATCTCATTTATGTGTGAAACCTAAAGAAACAAAAACCTGAGAAACACTTGAATATATAGAAACAGATAGTATACTGTTGGTTATCATAGGTAGAGGGTGCCAATCAATGGGGAAATGAAAATCAGAGTACAAAGGTTGAGTTGTGGAGAGTAAATAAGTCTGGAGAGTTAATGAACAGCATGAGAACTATGGTTAATAACATTTTATTATATACTAGGAATTTGTTAAGAGTAGATTTTAGTTACTTTTACCACCACAACAAAAAGGGAACTATGTTAGATGATGGATGTTCATTTACTTGACAATAGTAATCATCACTAAAACATCATGTTGTATGCCTTAAACACGAACTATTAAGAAAAAAATGTAAAAGTAGCCAGGTGCAGTGGCTCACGCCTGTAATCTCAGCAGTTTGGGAGGTCAAGGCAGGCAGATCACCTGAGGTGGGGAGCTCCAGACCAGCCTGACCAACATGGAGAAACCCCGTCTGTACTAAAAATACAAAATTAGCCAGGCATGGTGGTGCATGCCTGTAATCCCAGCTACTTGAGAGGCTGAGGCAGAAGAATCACTTGAACCATGGAGGCAGAGGTTACAATGAGCCTACATTGGCCATTGCACTCCAGTGTGAGCAACAAGAGAGAAACTCTGTAAAACAAAACAAAACAAAACAAAAAACAAACAAACAAACAAAAACATATTCTCTGTATCTTAAGCAAAGTTTCAAGAATTTTGGAATTTTGGAGTAAAGCCCTGTTCAACTCTACCACCATCAATAAACCACACTGAATATGAACTACCACAAATGGCTAGAGAAATCTACCTCTTTCAATGGTGAACAATTTTTTAAAGCCAATATGGTATCTATACAAAGATATTACATGTAAAAGAGGGAAGGGGTTAAGATAAAAAACAATAATTATTACAAAAAAAAAACCCTTAGCAGAAAGAAAAGTAGCATAGAGCGAGTAAAATCTGTGAGCAAATTTAAACTATGAATCATTACAACAAAAGAAAACACATAGAGCTTCCCAATAATGCATTCATTTCTATAAAGCAAGTTCACAAAAACAAATAGAAATGAGAGAACAGATAGTATTAATAAGAGGAATGAAACATGAAATGCACATGAAAGTATTCAAAACAGTTTGAGAAATAAAGGAAAAAAGAAAAAGAAACAGAGAATAGATACTGTAACAAACAATAAAGGATATATAAGGTAGAGGTGACAGAAATGTGCAAATAAAAAATAAAATAATAAAAATACATCAGGTAGAAAATGACATCCAAGGAAACAAAGCATGACTACTTAGAGGATGCAAAAAAGAAAATTGAAACAAGGGGAAAAGCTTAAGAATATAATTCAATTTGTTTGTCAAAATGTTACAAAACAAAAATATGGAGGGTCACATTGTATACTAGGATAAATCAGACGAGAATGATAAATACTCATTCATATTCTAGGAGTTTCTGGAATTCAAATGTGAAGAAATTGTTTTGGCATTAAGACAAAAATTTTGTCATTTCTATATTCAAAACTTTTATTCTGTGCTCAGACATATATTCAGAATTCTTGAAAAAATAAAATATAACCAATATTTTGTTCCTGACAAACTGTCACTCAAATTCAATGGCAACAGTTTCAAACATGCAAGAACTTAGGGAATATTATTGCTACAAACTATTGTTGAGAAAGTTGCTAGACAACAAACTTCCAACAATAGACATGTAGTTGTGAAAACTACATCAAAAGGACTGAGAGTAAGAATGAATGCATTAACAAAACAACTAGATTGAAACTAATGTGCGTTTAAATTTACAGAAAATAATGTAAACTTTATAAGCCCTGACAGTACAGAATAATAAACATGTTTTCCCTAATCATGCACCTTTATATACAGTCCTTTCATCAAATTTTTAAAAGTAATTTAAACATTTGGGAATCACAGAATTGCAATTTGGGGCATAAAAACAGATCAGAGTGGTCTTTAGTTTGTCCAAAGAACAAAGAAAAGGGTGGGATTTTACCAGGAAGAGAAATTTTATGTACTATTTTGAAAGAAATCTCACTGTCAGAGAAGCTTTGGGGAGCAGTCAAGCTCTGATTGGTGAGTGATGGTAACAAGTAAAACTAGTCTTAGAACCCAGGCAGGTTTTTTTAGCAGCTACTAGGTAAAAGGGGTCTTATGGTTACAGCAGGCTATTTCAGCACCTGAATTTGCAAAAAGTTTAATTTTTGGAACTGGTATTATGTGTCAAGAATGCTCTTTCCTCCTGGTTCATTCACTCTGATGCAATTGGGTATAATAATACTGACCACATTTGTATAATCAACTTTCACAATGCCAAACACATCAGGTTGTATTCCTGACTGTATCCTTATCACAACTCAGATAAATATACAAGTTTTTATGGTTATGCTAATATTAAATGTAAATTAAAAACAAACAGAATGATAATTCAAAAAAAGTTAGAAAAATATAACTAAGGAAATAAGAAAGTGATACAAATACAAAGGGTAAAATTAGCACATAAGAGAATATACTAAAACTTATGTATCATTTCTGAAGGTTCTTTTTGCAGGTTCTAATAAGACAGTTAAGTAAACTTCCATGAAAACTTTGCAGGTTCTAATAAAACAGTTAAGCCAATATATATATAAATATTTCAAACGTGCATGAAAAGTGTGGAAAAATTAAGGAAATTATAGGAAAATATAATTTACCAAAACTGACTCCAGAAGAGTTAGCAAACTTAAACAAATTTCCCAAGAAAAATTAAAAATATACATGAGGACTATGAGGACCTGTTTTTTTTTTCCTTTTCTTTACCTCCTCACCTCCTCCCAAAAGCACTAAACTCTGATATTTTCATAGGAGAATGCTATCAAAAATTTAAAGTTGAGTTAAATTCAACAATTCATTGAAGTTATATAAAGCTTCACAAACTGTATGTCATATAAAAATTAAAATAAATACCTTCCAAGTTCTTATTAAGCAAAAATAATCAATATTAAACCTTATAGGTTTCAAGGAAAAAAATAGCTACAAACCAACTTCCAATTCCTATTATGATATTTACATATAAATTCTTAGTAAAATAGTCACAAAGAGAATGAATGTATGACAAGTGTAGTAAACCATGACCAAATAGGGTTTATTTCATTAATGTAATAATGTTTTCATATTTGGATATATCTTATATTAACTATCATTATTGTCTCAGAAGAAAAAATATTATCCCCAGACACCCTGATCAGGTATTTGGGAAAGTTGAAAATCCATTCTTAATAAATAAAACCATGTTAGATAAATAATTTCTTTGAAAAAGAAGAATGTAAACACACCTCAATACAAGAATGAACCTCATACATAAAATATGGCACCTCTCCATTACGTGCCATCCCATCTAGAAGTCAGCACAGAGCAATAAACCTCCTTCTGTGATCCTGCAATCCATCTGAAACTCAAAGTATAACATGGACTGTAATAATTAATAGGTCAAGCTTCTCAAAATCGGTTATGAGATCTTAGTCATCCTTTTATTACATTATGTACCTGGGTTTCTGGCCCATATGCCTCAAGAACTGTGAAGGGATTCATATATCCCCTGACTTACAAGCTAATGAGTTAGCCTTCCACAGTTTCTAGGATACTGACAGGCACCAGGATCCTGGGAGGAGGAGACTCCTGGCAGAGAAGGCAGCATGAGATGAGCTGCTTGGTATTAGTTACCTTTGCTGGCATGTTGCTCAGCAGCAACATCAATGGGTCAAGCTGGATGTCTGCACACACAGTGGGTTGCATTTCAGGAGAGGAAATTTGATTTTGGGAAATTCAAATCTTTATCATGGTATTCATCATGCTGCTGTTTGTCCCAAAAGGAGACATTACACTGGACCATAAACATGACTGGCTTTTGTTCTACCTATATCATCCAAAGCTATTTACTATAAAAGAAAAAGTCTTTAAAAGTATATTCTGCAACAAAGAGCAGTCAATATGTTGCTTTATGAGATGAGCAGAAATACATGGGACTGGTGAAGATGTGTCAGATATTGTATTTAAGATTGCCTAAGAGGGCAGAAATTCAATCAAAATGCATTCATTTCACTTAATTAAATGAGTATTTTGATTTAGCTTCTATCATTTATTCTTACAATACAAATTGACTTTGTATCTATTGTCCCACTAGTGGGAATGTTACAAAAGGACTGAAGTCTGTTACTAACCCCTTGAATTGAATGTATTAGAAAATAGTTTTGCTGTTTTATGGAAGTTTCATAAACAGAGATGATGCCTGATACAACATGATTATAAACAAAGATATACTGGGCGAATCTTGCTATATAGGCCATATTTTATAGACATATCTTCAATACAAAAATAGGATGTGGGTTGCATTTTTGATATTTCTTTTTTCCACATTTTATTTCATTGTACAAGGGAAAATATAACTAAAGAAAATAAGATAATTTCAATGACTTGTAAATAAATATTTACTAATTTGTGTTTTAAAACTATTATTCCAGAAGAGGCTAACCGTAAATGGAAAACTTGCCTCTAGAATGCTCATTTGTCTAGGCTTTAAAATGTGGGTGAAATCTCTGTTACATATTGTTAGACATGTTAGGTTTTCTAAAATGTAAGTCTTTAATCAAAAGAATCAGGAACAAAAATGCCAACATATTTAGAAAAGACCTCTTAGACATGGCAAGGAAAAAGTTATCTCTGATAACTTAAGCAAAATAGAATAAACCTGGGAGGAAAAAATAAAAATAGTTTCACGCCGCCTCCCACAAATCAAAAAGGGTAATTTTTTTGCTAGGGTGAGAAATAGCAGATGTTTTCTAATTGAAAATAAATGAACAATGTAAAATAACTGACAGTGTTTGTCAAAATAATTAGGTCATTTGCAAATATTTGTGTAGCACACAGTAGGTTTTTAAAACTGACTGTGCATAAATATATGAATGAATGACTTGGTGATATATAAATCTGCATGTTATCCTTGGGTATCTTAGCTAGTAAAATAAATATGAACTAGAAGCTCAATTAATCTTCTCCCTCATATCAAAACTAAACATTGTATAGATTGAGAACAAAAATGTAAAAAAGTTGATGGCTTCAGAAGTCCTTGGAGAATAATGTGTAAATGGGAACTTGGCCCAACTACCACTCCCCCATTTAATAAAAAGTTTACTGTTCAAGCTGTGAATCAGCATAGCCTGTAAACTGTAAGCTTCTCTTCCATGCCTTTGATTTTTGACAGCTGTAATTGACATATATAAACTCTTTCAAAGTTACTTCTGGCAATTTTCTCTGGGGTAAAGATTTTAGATAACGAGGCAGATGGCTAAGTGTACACATTAGGATATTTTGCTTTTTGCCTGCTTATTCTGGGTTTGTTACATTTTGTATTGTTTGGGGGTTGCCAGTATAACGAATACAACAATTAATAGGACATCACATTCTTCATTAGAATGTGATGTCAGAATATGGTGTCATCCATGTCTAACATATATATGCAGAATATGGTGTCATCCATGTCTAACATATATAATACATATAATGTCAGAAATAAGTCATTTTTTAGTTGTACTGGCTTTATCCTCTCCACAAGAAAAAAAACTATGTATTTCATAGATATTAGTTGAAATCTTTCAAAATATTTAATAGAAGTAAATCATTTGTTCCAAACTTGAATAGAAATGTTAACATTTGAGATCTTACATATGGAATTTTTTATACAATTTTTATTTAATAGTGGGAATAACTTATCACATTATTTTCCAACAATATCAGAGATGGATCTTAATATATATGGAGCTTCTAAAGGATATAATTTACCTCCCTATCATCAGTGTATGAGAGTACTCATTTCTCAAAGATGTTAGCAATGATTTTAAAATGAGAATATGAACATCTTTTTTCCTCTAGTCTTTTGATTTTTCTGTTTTCCATTTTGTCTAATGTTTTTGTGTGTTTAATAGTGGAAATTTTATATATTCAAAGCATGTAGTAATAATATTATTTTAAAAGTATATTCCAAATGTTATTTAAACTTTTCATGGGATTTTAATGGTTTGTGTAGTTATTTATGTTTCTAGCTTCAAATTTACATTAATCATGGTTGAGCAATTTGAAGTGACCTCTGAACAGCATCAGAAACATTACTAACTCACCTGAGACCACATACCCATAGAAATTTCTCAGTGATAATTTTACCACCTATGCTAGTTTTTTAAGGCACATCTTTGAATTTTATCATAAATTCCAGGTTAATGTAATGATGGCCTGCTCCTTTACAATCCCTTTTCAGATGAAAATATGTGCCTTCTAGAAAATTTCAGTTTATTTAAAATGTAATTGAATAATCTCAATTTTATTATTTTCTGAAAAATACATAATTATTATAGTTTGAATATATTGTATATCAGAACTTTCTGTGTCCTTGAAACTAAACATATGAAAGAAAACTTGAAGCAGTATTTTTCTCCTAAAAATCAAAATTTATTATTTAATTTTTCCATTTGTTATAATTAAGTGTAATAGGCAGTAAAGGACCTTAATTCATTTAGTACTGAATACATATATATGACTGAATATTACCATCTATCATTGACTGAGAATTTTATCATACCTTTCCACCTTGTTTTTAAAAGTTGTATTCTGAGATGATGGGGATTAGAGAATACAAAGTTATTATTATAGTAACATATTATGGTAATATATCATATATGTAACTCATCAATACTCTCAGTATCTGCTTTTTAATTAGTTGAGGTGTTTCACAATTATTTTTTAATTTTACAATGATAATTTTACAGAAAATAAGTACATGTATCTATCAACTGTGTATGGAAGGAAAATATATATGTGTAAACCTCTCTCTCTCTTTCTTTTAGTCTTCATTGGCATAAATGCTTGGGTGTTTCTATTTCACTCCAAAAAGATAAGTATTTTGGCATTTGTACTCAGGATGCCTACATTAGCTAACCTAGATGACCTTTTACGTATCTCATCACCAGAGGGACTTGGACTTTAAATAGTGATAGTATTTTGCCCCATACAGATTACAATATTCACTTTGTAATACAGCCGTACCAACAGGCTTTAGCAGTTATGCTGTTTCTTCTCCTCCTACCAAAAAAAATAGTTTTAATACTTATTCTTAATGCTCTTATTGCTATTTATGCCTCATCTGGCCACCAGATGCACACAGAACTTCACTTCCTATGAAAGAGGTTGTTTAGGCATTTGGTATGTTGGCTATTACGTTTGTTCATATAACTACTCAGCATGGTTCACCTTTTATAATATGGTGCTTTGTGACATTTGAATTTGAAATTTACAAGCATGCATTAATTATCTGTTTTGATCATCTCCCCAACTCTGTGAGTTGGCAAAACGGATACCAGGATCCACATATTTTTTCAGATGCTAAAACTGAGATCCAGAATGATGAAGTAATTATGAAAGAGACAACACTTATGCAGTTGAGCTGAGATTAAGAACTCATGTTTTATGAGTCTTAGTCTAATGTTCTTTTGACTAAAATAATTCTTCAGAAAGCTTTGCAGCTACCTTCTCTCATTTCATAGTCACTTGACTTCAAGGCCCTAATTAAATTATAAAAGTTATTCATTTTACTTAAGCTTGATTATACCTCTGGACACACTAACTCAATGCAGATGTATAACTAAATACGATAAAAGTAAATGAATGAATGAATGAAAATAAATAAATAAATATCATCATCAGGTCATAGTGCATACGATCCTAATATCTACAGGTCATCAACTATCTATTTATTATGCACTTGGCACTGTACTAAGTATTTAAAACATTGCATTACTTATCCTCTATAAAAATTGGTTAGATGTCATTATTCTTAATTTATAGATGATACCAGTACGTTCAAAGAGTTCAAGCAACTTGTCCAAGGGCATGCAATGAAGTGGTAAAGTCAGGATTTTAATTCACTTTTTACCAGCTTCCCAGGTTATGCCTTTTACTATATTTATTTTTGTTAGTGTGATAAGTAATATATGTATAAGGCACTGTTCTAAAATAATTATCAGTATCACTAATTTAATACTTATAATACTCCTTTGACTGCAGTATTCCAAGTGCTAGGACATTTTATCGTATGTCGGAAGTTTGGACTCCATTCCAGTTCATTACTTTTTTTTTTTTTTTGAGATGGAGTCTTGCTCTGTCACCCAGGCTGGAGTGCAATGGCGCCATCTCGGCTCACTGCAACATCCACCTCCCAGGTTCCTCCCGGGTTCCAGTTCCTGCCTCAGCCTGCTGAGTAGCCCAGATCACAGCTGCCTGCCACCACACCTGGCTAATTTTTTTTTTTTTTTTTTAAAGTAGAGACAGGGTTTCACCATGTTAGTCAGGCTGGTCTCAAACTCCTAACCTCAGGGTCCACCCACCTTGGCCTCCCAAATTGCTAGATTAAAGGTGTGAATCACCACACCCGGCCCATTCAAAACTTTTAGTAAATCCCATGTTTGTTTTGCTCTCAGGCAGATACAAAATGCAATTTAAAAAACACAATGCCAGCCCAGCCTATCATGGCAAAGCCCTATCTCTAGTAAAAGTACAAAAAATTAGCCAGGCATGGTAGTGTATGCCTGTAATCCCACCTATTCAGGAAGCTGAAGCAGGAGAATCGCTTGAATCCGGCAGATGGTGAGCCAAGATCACGTCACTGCACTCCAGACCTGGGGAACAGGGTGAGACTGTCTCAAAAATAAAAATTAAACTTTAAAAAAAATTATAATAGTCTTTTCCTATGGACTTTTAAACATTGTACTTCTCTTTATAATATGTTATTGCTAATTTTTAAAGTTTTAACATGATGTGAATAAATAACTGTCTTTACTTGTCTACTTACATCTCTGTGATTCTAGTAGTTTGCCCATACTACCTAACTTCATAGTTTAAAACTGGACATTTCATAAAATTCTTTTATGTGAGTGATTTTTGTTGATGACTTACTGAGATAACTGTAGCTAATAAAATTATCCTCATGGAATTGCTTGAACCCAGGAGGTGGGGATTGCAGTGAGCTGAGACCACACCGTTGCACTCCAGCTGGGGTGACAGAGTGAGACTATGTCTCAAAAAAAAAAAAATCCTCATGTTGTGCTATAAGTAGTCAAATGTGATAACTCGAACAGGTAAAATGTGCCCATTTTATACTAACAACAGCAGAATGTGATAAGCATAACAGACAAAACAGTGCCCATATTGTAAGAGGACATGAAGAAAATTTGAGTTTAAAGATCTCATTTGAGGCTTTTATGAATTCGTTAGGCTTTAGCACAGTTGCATTACTTTGTAAAATTTCTTCATTAAAATTGGAGTTGTTCCATATACATATTAGAGTAAGCTTGTCTATGTTGGTAATAAATGTTGCTAGCATTCTGATAGGAATTGCTTTAAACCTATAGCTCAATTTGAGAAGAACTGACATATTTCCAGTGTTTGGACTTCCAATCCATAAACATAGTATTCTCCATTTATTTGGATAGTCTATAATTTCTTTCATCTTCATTTTATAATATCTATTTTTTTGATACAGAGTCCTGCCCCGCCACCCAGGATGGAGTGCAGTTGCGCGATCTCTGCATTTTGTAGTTTTCTACAAATGGATCCTATACATGTGTTTGTATACTTTGTCATTCAATTTCCTTCAGAGTGAATCTAAATGGCTTTTTATTTTTTAATTTGTTTTCCATATTGTGAGTATATAAAAATGTGATTGTGTGTGTGTGTGTGTGAAGATATTGTATTGTGCAGTTTTGCTGAACTCACTTATTAGTTGCAGAAAATTTTTGTAGATAATTCCTTAGGATATTCTATGTAGACCAGAAAATAGGAATAGCTTTAGTTCTTCCTATGCAATATGTATGACTTTTATTTGTTCTTCATGCCTTATTTTAGTGAGTTGAACTTCTAGTACTAACTCGAAAAGAGTAATGAGAACAGACATCCTGGCCTTGTCCCACTCTTAACGGTGAAATGATTCAGTCTTTCACCATGAGTATGATGTTAGCTATAGGCTTTTTTAAAACATGCTTTATGAAGTTGATGTAATTCTCCTTTATCCTTAATTTGTTAAAAAATTTTAAAATGAACTGATGTTACCAGAGATTGAAAATTGAGAATGGGATGGGAAAATGAAAGTGGGTGTGGTATTAAAGGGCAATGTAAGAAATTATTTTATTGGACGGTTTTAGTTTTTTACTATGGTGTTAAGATACACAAACCTATACTGGTTATAAAATTTTGTGGAAATTACACATTCATGCATGAGTGCCCGTAAAAGGTCACGAATATGGAAAAGGCGGGTATATTATGTCACTTTCAATGTCATGGTTGTGGTCTTACAGTTTTGTAAAATGTTACCTTTGGGAGGAAATGGGCAAACTATACAAAGATATCTCTGTATTATTTCTTACAACTATCTGTAAATTTACAGCTATCTCAATACAGCTTTCATTTTAAAAATCGGAGTTTTAAACTGTTGTTTGATAGAACTTTGCTCTTTTGCAACAGAATTACCTAGGCAATTACTTTCAGATGCAGACATTTTGTATGTGTTTTGTTTAGATTCAGCTGCTTCATTAATTAAAAGCTAAAATTGGGCTGGGCAGGGCATGGTGGTTCACACCTGTAATCCCAGCACTTTGGGAGGCCGAGGCGGGTGGATTGCTTGAGGTCAGGAGTTCAAAACCAGCTTGACCAACAGGGTGAAACCCTGTCTCTACTAAAAATACAAAAATTAGCTGGGTGTGGTGGTGGGGACCTATAATCCAAGCTACCTGGGAGGTGGAGGTTGGAGTGAGCCAAAATCATGCCATTGCACTCCAGCCTGGGCTACAGAGTGAGACTTCATCTAAAAAAAAAAAAAAAGTTAAAATTTACAGAATGCATTGGTTCAAATTATTTCAAACATATAAAATAGATTCATCAATTAAAATTTTGAATATATTTATAATGTTTAAAATTATTAACCATTAAACATAAATTGTATATGGATAAGACAGCCTTATCTGACAACTTAAGTAAAGTGCATTCACAGATGATAAAACCAGCTGAAGAATAAACTCATTAACTACTAGAATATTTCATATATATGTGTATTTTGTGAGTTTCTGCTATTTTTTATTTCTCCTTGAATATGTCTACTAGGTGACTGCAACACAGTATGAAAATGAAGTTATTTCATTCTTTTTTGGTATTTCAATTGCAAAACACACATCAACCAGTTTATAAAACCAATTTCAATTTAGAAAGGAACCTCAAGCTATCATCTTCACCCCTTTCTAGGAAAAAGTCAAGCATAATGCCAATCTTCTCAAGAGAACACCTCCAAGCAAAAAATGCCATACTTAGGCACACCCGTCAGATAAGGTACTCACTAATGACCAATGCCTGGAGGAAAGACTAAACTTCTTGTTTTCTGGAGAAATAGAATTACAACTACTGCTGATTTTTTAGCTCTGCCTAGTTAATCTAGAGAAACTAAATAGCACAGTTCCTTCTAGTGACTCAATTAACAGGTGGTTTACTATGACTGACTTAATTTAAAGCTGATAGTTCATATTTCTGTACAAATCTTTAGTCTAATCTAGCAATATGTGAAAATCAGTTGGAATCTAGAGTTTACTGAACAATGTCTTCCAATCACAACACTAATTATTGTGAATGTGAGGTATATAAAAATAAATCATTTCTAGTAAGAAAAAACAGAGAATAAAATAGTAAATTTAACTGATACCTGCTTCCTTTTTCATAGCTACATAGTGAAACGAGGGGCTAACATTTAATTGGTAATATTAAGTGAAAGGTGGACTTGTGTAGCTTGTATTACTTCATGGTGAGAAAATATCTGGGGACGCTAATTTGAAGCACCCTATTAATGTAATACCCATGGAAATGGACTAGGAATGAAGAAAGAGAGAAAGAGAGAAAGAAGGAAAATGTATTTGGCCTTAGAAAAAGTCACACATAAAATTACATGCCTTTACTAATACATTTAAAAAGTTTCAAACAACTGTGAGTGATGATAGAAAAGAATAATTTATATGTTAAGAAAATATGGCCAAACACAGTGGTTCATGCCTGTAAACACAGTCCTTTGGGAGGCCACGGTGGTATCACTTGAGCTTGGGACTTTGAGACCAGTCTGGGCAACATTTGGAGACCCCCATCAATACCAAAAAAATAATTTAAGTTAAAAAAAAATAGCTGGGCTTGGACACCTGTGATCCCAGCTACTAGAGAGTCTGAGGTGGGAAGATTGCTTAAACTTAGGAGATCAAATCTGAAGTGAGCCATGAGCATGCCACTGCACTCCAGTCGGGGCTACAGAGCAAGACACAGTCTCAATAAATGAATGAATGAATGAATGAATGAATGAAAATAAAAGAAAGGAAAAGAAGAAAACATTAATGTATCTGTGCATAGATATGGTCACATTGAATATTCTTGTAAAGGGAATTCCTACTTTTCAACGGGTGATGCAAATATTTGGAGTCCTTTGGTCATCACTAATTTTATATTTTCATATAAAATAGGGAAAGAAATATACTATATATGAAATTAAAGCCATTTAACACATATAACATTTGACCTAATAACAACTCTCAAATGTAGAATGAGAATGTCAATTAAAAAAATTCAACTAAACACTGTTAAAAAATTAGATTTGATTTATACAAAATGCATGATGCAATACATGTAAGCAAAGCAAGAGAAGATCTTGAAGTAAACAGTGAGGAAATTGTAGTCTTTGACACAAATGAAATTCATTTTGACCCTTTACTATCTAATTATGTGGTTATGAACATTTGCTTGCTATTGATAGTATTAGAAAATTGTACAAAGCACTCAGCAAGTCTAACTGTGCTATTTCACTTTCAAATAATATTTTTTTGACATAATAGATTTTTAAGTCAAAGAAATTATATTTGAAATATGGAATGAAAACGCCATTCCTATAAAAAATAAGAAAAAGATAGGGAAGTAAAAATATTTGTTTGACTTCAAAGGAGACATATTCTTCAAAGTAATTGCTGTGTATTCTAGCGCTAACCATTACAGGTAAGTATAATTCCATTGATCAGAGATTTGAATAAATTGAGCAATATTTGACCATTTTGGTTTTGTTTATAATATCCCACATAGCATTGAAAAATTTGAAATAAGTACATATTTAACATATTTTATAGATCTGGATATTGGTTTAAATAAGTGTAAAAATAGCGATAAAATATATCACAATTATATAATAACAGTAAAGTGTTTTGTAATTTTTGATTGATAATCTTCAGCTACCTAATTACAATGTTAGAACATAATATGTCAAACTCATGGTTCATTTCTCAATATGAATATTGTTTTAAGAAATGATATTGACAATTTAATTGCTACTGCTTCAACAGAACAAAATCTCTCCAAATTCAACAAATCAGAATAGTTTATCTAAATTGGCATTTCTGTCAACAGGACACAGAATACATGAGGATCTTGATTAAATAACATAATTAGTGATTTTGCTGAAAGAAGGCAAAAATTGTATGAAATACTATATAATAATGTGAGAACTATGTATGTCTTTATTTGATTACTCACCTAAAATTCATCACCCCAACCCGTAAGTAAATAACCACACATCCAATTGTCTCTGTGGTTTTACCAAATTTCATTATGAGAAAAGACATTGCTTTACACATGAGGTTATAATACAGTAATGTTAATCTATTTAGGAAACTAAAACACATTCTCAAACAATTTGATTTGTAACTGGTGTGAAGCAATACTGAAATCCTAGGAAAGTAATTTGTATATGGGAACCACCTCAAAGCTGAAGGTGGGAAAGTTATTTCTACTTCCTGTATGTACTTCCTTGTACACTATAACACTCTTCTGTTTTCTTAACTATTCAAAAATATCTTGTATATATTCACAGTACTAATTCACTAGGTTAGTCCTCTATGGACTAGTGTGATTTTTCAGACCAAGAAGAGACCAGACTTCCATATCTCATTTGCATTTTTTGGCATAGGAAGAGAAAACATCCGAAGGAGTTCAGCTTTTCTCACTTCTTATACAATTACAAAACTTTGCCAATTCCTATGGGCAGCAATTATATAGAAGTGCCCAAGATTCATAATGTACTAGAAAAGGTAGTCATGTTCAGTAAGATTGAACTTATTAAACTTCTTGATTGCCACATAAGTTACTAAAGGTTACCTTTGATGATTTCCATAAGTAATTGAAACAATTAGATAATAGCATATTAAATTAAAGGATAGTATCAAAATAGGAATACTATAAATGTTAGTTGAATATAAGGAACTAGATGAGTACCTAAGAGATTATCAGGGCTTTTCTGAAACCTCTATGACTGCAAAAATTATTGTCTGTAAGTTAAATCTCTATAGTGCAGAGATGTCAGATGACAGGCACAATTAGTGAGGTGGTATTAGATGTATAGTCTTGACCTGATTTCTCCAACTGATTTATTTTTACAAGTTTCTTCATAATTTGGCAGAACCAGAAGCAATGCAACTTGGCCAAAAACAATGTTTATTTTGCCGAAATAATATTGCTTATTGTAATTAATTATCCCATCAACATTACTAACTTATTTGTGCAAGTTATCATTAAATTCCTTGATGTCTATATGACCTGCAATCATGTCTCCTTATACATTCTTAATATTTATACTTCAAGTCACTATTTTGTTTAGTTAGCCTTTCTTGTGGTTTATCAATGTTATCAACGGTTTCAAGTTCTAAATTATTACTTAATCATTTTTCCTTTTTCTGTTTTCATTCATTAGTTTTCAATTTTACCTTTATTATTTCCTTCATTGTAGTAATATTTTATTCTATTTATGTTTCTATTTTCTAGTTTCTTAAGATGGATGTTTAAGTCACTGGTTTCCAATTTTTCTTCTCTCAATATTAGGATGTAGATTTATGAATTGCCTTAACAGCTTTCCAAAATTTTTGCTATTTGTGTTTTCCTTGTTATTCAGTTAAAAATATTTCTTTGGTCTTGTTATTTCCTAACTAAAGGATTATTTGGAAGTGTGTTAGTTAATTTTAAAGAATATGGAGATTTTTCCAAATATAATTTTCAATGTAATTCATTCCAAATATGACCATTTTATTATGATCAAAGAATCTTATCTGTGTGATTTCTTGTAAATTTTTAATATCTGCTAATAGTATAGCATTTGGTTTATTTTTCATTATGCTTAAATGTTTCTTCAATTATTACTGAATATAGTAGCCATAATGTCAATTATTTTCAATTTGTTTATAATTTTCTTCACATCTTCTATATCCTTACTGTTTTCTTAATTACTTCTATCCAGTACTGAAAGAAAAATGTTTTTAAAAGTTTTCGTTGTAATTGTAGTTTAACCTATTTCTGCTTAATTTCTATTAGTTTTTGTTTCATGTATTTTGAACATCTGGTAATAGTTGCATACACATTTAGGATTGTTGCATCTCTGATAAGTTGATGCTTTCACTTTTATAACATGTCCTTCTTTACTTCTGGTAATATTTCTTGCATCAAACTTTGATAACATATAACTTCATTAGCTACCATATGGTTAGATTTTGTGTGCTATATCTTGGTCCTGACCTTTTACTTTTAATCAGTTTTTATAATGAAAATGCTTTGGGGGAATTTTTAGATATATTTTTGATATTTATTTTTAATTTATTTTTTTTAACCATACTCTGAATGACTTGCCTCTTTTAGATGTATCCAGAATTGTTTTATGGCCCAGTATACAGTCAACCATATGCATTCAACATAATTCTGAAATGACTGAAGATGTAGTTCCATAGATATTTATTAGGTTAATGTGGTTGACAGTTTTCTTCAATCATCTGTTTGGTGACTTTTTCTACTAGTTCTATCATTTGATAACAGATAGGTTCATCATCTCTAACAATGATTTGTGGTATTCTCCATTTCATCCTTTAGTTCTGTCGATTTTTTTCATGTCATCAGTCACAGATGCATATATAGTTACTATGTTTTCCTGATTAGTTATTTATTATCATAAAATTTTCTGGTTTCCTGCTAACAAACTTTTCTTAGTATAACAATCTTTTTCTTAGTATATATATTGACTGATGTTAACATACCCATCCTATATTTGTTATGCTCACCCTAAACAGAGTATGTCTTTTAAAAAATTTATTGTCAAATTATTGGTTGCTTTTTAGTTAATGTGTGTTTAGGAATTGATTTTATTTTATCCATGTTTTCAGTCTCTGCCTTTTAATTGGATTGTTTCTCCATAATTATTTAAATTAATGGTCAAATAAAAGTACATCACTATATATTTTCTGTGTGTCTCTTTTAGTTTTGTTGTTTACATTTCCCTAATATATTTTGGATTATAAAATTTGGCAATGATAGTTTCATTTTTATATTGTGTTTTTAGTTATACATTTTGTATTATTTTGGGTTTGATTGACTCTAAGGATTAAGATACATATTCACTAACCTTTTCAGTTACTTAGAAGTTCTACTCTGCTAATTTACGTAAATGCAAAAAGCTTGCCAATATTCAGTTTATATGTTCTATGCTATTATTGCACTGTTTACTTAGATTATAAACTGTGCAAGTAAACATTATGCTGTTTTTTCTTGAAACTCTCATACGTATTCTAAATAGTCATTTACATTAGCTACATATTTACCATTTTTGATATTCCTCTCTCTTAAAAATCTGGGTTTTCAGTAGGTATAAAAGTCCTCAGGACAAAGAACATACTTTAGCATTGCTTACAGCATCAGTCTGCTGGCAATGAATTACATTAGTTTTCTTTTATCTGAAACTTTTTTATACTGGATATGAAAATCTATGTTGGCATTTTTGTTTCTTTTAGCATTATTTTCCTCTACTCTTCACTCTCTTTTAGCCTTCTTATAGATTTAGATAAGAAGTATACTGTATTTTAATTATATGTGTATGTACATTTAAATTCTGAACATTTATGTGTCTAGCTATATGTTTATATAAGTAATGGGTAATTTTTTATTCTTTTTACTTTCAAAAATTTCTTTGTATCATTAATTTTTTTAGTCCTATAACTCTGATCTGCCCAGGCATAGTTTTATTCACATTTATCCTGCTTTGTCTTTCTATTGTTTCTAAAAAATAACGTTCTGTTGTCTTCTGACTTGCATTGTTTCTGAGAAGTCAGCCATCATTATTATTGCTGTTCCTTAGAACTTGTCTTTTTCACCTCTGCCAGCTTTAAGAATTTATCTTTAACTTGAGTTTTGAGAAAGTTGACCTGAGATATGAATGTATGTGGTTTTTCTCTGTATTTATCCACCATGGTTTTGTTCTTGATGTTGCTGCTCTTTCTGTTGGTGCTGCTGTTGTTTTAACTTCTGGAATTATTCGCTGATGTTTTAAATCAAATTTGAAAAAACAGTGTTTACCATTTTTTTCTAAATACTTTTTCTATTCTTTTCTCCTCTTAGACTCAGTTATCTTAACAATTTCTTACAATACATTGATGCATCTCTCTCTGCTTCAGTTTGGATAACTTCTATTAAGCTACCTTCAAATTCTATAATCTTTTCCTTAGTAGGTCCAAAATGTTACTGCCCTTGAATGACTTTATAATTTCAGAAATATTATTTTGTACAATTTTTATCATTAGGGTTTGCATTTCTTTATTGAGTAGACCATATCTTCACATGTTAAGTGTGTAAATATTTAATATAGCATAGTTGTTTTGAAATCCTGTTCTTCTGTTATGGACTGAATGCTTTTGTCCCCCAAAATTCATATATTGAAGCTCTAACCCCCAGTGTAGTTATATTTGGAGATGTGTTACTAAGAAACTGATTAAGGTTAAATGAGGTCATACAGATGGTGATCCAATAGGATTAATCTATTAATCCAAAGGATTATTGTTTTTAGATTAAGAGATACCCAAGAGCTCACTCTCTGCCCCTCTTTTTCTATACACACAGACTAAAGAAGGACTATGCATGGAAAGGGTAATAAGAAAACTGTCTACAAGCCAAGGTAATAACTCTCACCTGAAACCAAAGCAGCCAGAGCCTTGACTTTGGGTTTCTAGCCCCAGAACTGTGAGGAAATGAATTTCTTTTGTTTAAGCCACTGAGTCTATGGTATTTTGTTATGTCAGTTTGAGCAAACTGGTATACCTCCTATCTCAATAACTAGTTTATCTATATACCTGTTTTTATTGACTGAAATTTTTCTTGCTAATAGGTCACATTTTTCTACTGCCTTCATGTCATATAATTTATTGGTGCATTCAGAAAATTGTGGAGTATGCTTTGTCATATTTTTAAATTATTTTATTTTATTTTTCTTCACAGAACCTGAGTCCTTCTCTCAGTCTGGTGATCAGGGGGTGAAAAACTGATCATTCAGATTCTTCAGGTCTTAAGTTCAAGTGTGGTATACTTGAGCTACGGTTTTAATTCTATTGAGCACAGTTGTGATTACTCCAACCTCCATCTACTTTATTGCTGCTACTTCTGCTGCTGCTGCCACCTTTTTGATCATGTCAGTATTTGACCTGAGCTTTAGATTCACATGTTTTAGTTTACTGGTTCCCATTCATATGCAATTTCTCTAGGGACCTATATTCCAAACATTGCCACAATGTATGTGACTATGTGAGTCCTCTCTGTTTTTCAGCTGTTTTCTTGACAATATAGGGGCATCATATAAAAAGAACAGTTATGAAGCAAACAATTTGTTTTGCATTTGGACATTTTTCTATTAATTCCATCTTGCCAACATACATAGTCATTAAGGTTTTATATAAGCTAGCTTCTGCTCCTTCTTAGACAAGAGCACCCTTTCTAGGCTCATAACTGTATTATATAAGGGAACTTCAAAACGTTTGTGGAAAAACGGAATTTAATGTAAAAATTAAAAATATGTAAACTTTATTTCTCACTGTAAGCTCCATGAAAGTCAAGACACTCTTGTAAGTGATAAAAACAGCCATTTAGCCCATCCTTAAAGAACTGAGGTCCTGGGAATTTGGCCACATCATTATTATTATTATTATTATTTGCATTATTAACTGAAGAAAAATTGGTACCCTTTAAATGTTTTTTTAAGATTAGAAAATAAAATGAAGTCAGAAAGAGCCCAATCATGACTGCAGTTGGAATGCCTAATAACTCCCCATCAAAACTTGCACAATTGCCCTTGTTTGATAAGAGGAGTGAGCAGGAACATTGTCATCATGAAGGACTCTCTGATGAAGCTTTCCCAGGCATTTTTCTGCTAAAGCTTTGAATAACTTTCTCAGAACACTCTCATAATAAGCAGATGTTATCTTTCTTTGCTCCTCCAGAAAGTCAACAAGCAAAATGTCTTAAGCTCCCCAAAAACTGCTGCCACGACCTTTGCTCTTGACTGGTCTGCTTTAGTTTTGACTGGACCACTACCACGTTTTGGTATCCATTGCTTTCCTTGTGCTTTGTCTTCAGGATCATACTGGTAAAGTCACAATTCATCTGACATTAAAAATCATAGAACAAGTGCTTCAAGATCTTGATCTTACATGTTCAAATTTTCCATGGAAAGTTTTGTTCTTGTCTGCAGCTGATGTAGGTAGGCACAACAGTTTTAGCATCCACTTAATGGAAAGCTTACTCAACTTTAATTTTTCAGTCTAAATAGTTTAAGCTGGGCCAGTTGAGATGTTTATGGTGTTTGCAATTGTTTTTGCTGTTTATCATCAGTCCTTTTCAATTAGGGCACAAACAGAATTAATTTTTTCCTCACAAATTGATGTAAATGATCTGCTGCTATCCTGTTCAACTTCAACATAGTCTCCCTTCCTTAAAAAGAGCTATCAATTTTTAAACTGCTGATTTCTATGAGGCATTGTCCCCAGAAACGTTTGTAAAATGATATAGTTTGGCTGTGTTCCCACCCAAATCTTGACTTTAATTCACACATTTTATGGGAGGGAATCTGGTAAGAGGTGACTGAATCATGGGGGGCAGATCTTTCCTGTGCTGTTCCCATGCTGTTCCCATTGAGATCTGACAGTTTTAAAAAGAGGAGTTTCCTTGCACAAGCTCTCTTCTCTTGTCTGCCGCCATGTAAGGCATACCTTTCACTTTCTGCCGTGATTGTGAGGCCTCCCCAGCCATGTGGAACTGTAAGTCCAATAAACCTCTTTCTTTTATAAATTGTCCAATCTTGGGTATGTCTTTCTCAACAGCATGAAAATGGACTAATACAGTTTATTGGTACCAATAGATTGGGCTGCTGCTGAAAAGATACCCCAGAATTTGGAAGCAACTTTGGAACTGGGTAACAGGCAGAGGTTGCAACAGTTTGGCGGGCTCAGAAGAAGACAGGAAAATGTGAGAAAATTTGGAACTTCATAGAGAATTATTGAATGGCTTTGACCAAACTACTGATGATAATGATACGGACAATGAAATCCAGGCTGAGATGGTCTCAGACAGAGATGAGGAACCTGTTGGCAACTGGAGCAAGGGTGACTACTGTTATGTTTAAGCAAAGAGACTGGTGACATTTTGCCCCTGCCCTAGAGATTTGTGGAACTTTCAAGTTGAAAGAGATGATTTAGAGTATCTGGTGGAAGAAATTTCTAAGCAGCAAAGCACTCAAGAGGTGACTGTAAAGGGTATTCAGTTTTGAAGGAGAAACAGAATAAAATTTGAAAAATTTGTGGCCTGACAATGCAATAGAAATAAAAATCTCATTTTCTGAGGAGAAATTCACACTGACTGCAGAAATTAGCATAAGTAACAAAGAGCCTGAATGTTAATCCCCATGATAATGGGGAAATGTCTCCTGGGTATGTCAGAGGTCTTCACAGCAGCTGCTCCCATCACAGGCTTGGAAGCCTAGGAAGGAAAGATGGTTTCTTGGGTGAGCCCGGGACCCCTGCTCTGTGCAGCCTAGAGAATTGGTAACCTGTGTTTTGCCCCCCACCCCTCCCCTGCTACCTATTGCTAAAAGGGACCAAGATACAGCTCAGGCTGTTGATTCAGAGGGTGGAAGCTCCAAGCCTTGGCAGCTTTAACGTGGTATTGAACCTACAGGTGCACTGAAGTCAAGAATTGAGGTTTGGGAAACTCCATTTAGGTTTCATATAATGTATGGAAACAAATGGATGCATAGGCAGAAGTTTGCTGCAGGGGAGGCACCCTCAGGGAGAACATCTGCTAGGTCAGTGAGGAAAGAAAATGTGGGGTCAGAGGTTGAAACAGTTTGGAGGGCTCAGAAGAAGACAGAAAGATGAGGGAAAGTTTGGAACTTCCTAGAACTTCCTCAAGGGTATCCGGTGGAAGAAACTTCTAAGCAGCAAATTGTTCAAGATATGACCTGGCTGCTCCTAACAGTATATGCCAATATGCATTTACAAAAAGATGGTCTGAAATTGAAACATATTTAAAAGGAATAAAGAGCATAGAAGTTTGGAAAATTTACAGGCTGAAAATGTGGTAAAAAAGAAAAACCCATTTTCTGGGGAGAAATTCAAGCTGACTGCAAAAATCTGCTTAAGTAAAGAGCAGCCAAATGTTAACATCAGAGACAATGGGGAAAATGCCTCCAGGGCATTTCAGAGACCTTTGTGGCAGCCCTTTCCATCACAGGCTTGAAGACTTAGGAGGGAAAAATGATTTCATGGAACAGGCCCAGGGTATCACAGCTTTGTCAGCCTCAGGACATGGTGCCCTGCATCCCAGCCACTCTAGTTCCAGCCATGGATAAAAGGGGTCAAGGTATAGCTCAGGCCACTGCTTCAGAGAGTATATGCCCCAAGACTTGGTGGCTTGACATGGTCTTGGGTCTATGCATGCAAAGAAGTCAAGGGATGATGTTTGGAAGCCTCTACCTAGATTTCAGATGATGTATAGAAACACCTGGATGTCCAGGCGGAAGTCTGCTGCAAGGGTAGCACCCTTGTGGAGAACCTTTACTGGAGAGAAAATGTGGGGTTAGAGTCCTATATTAGTCTGTTTTTATGCTGCTGATAAAGACATACCCAAGACTGGGTAATTTATAAAGAAAAAGAGGTTAATGGATTAACAGTTCCATGTGGCTGGGGTGGCCTCACAATCATGGTTGAAGGTGAAAGACATGTCTTACATGGCAGCATGAAAGAGAGAATGAGACGCAAGTGAAACGGGTTTCCCATTATAAAACCAACAGATTTCATGAGACTTATTCACTACCATGAGAACAGTATGGAGGAAACCTGCCCCCATGATTTAATTATCTTCCACCAGCTTACTCCCACAACATGTGAGAATAATGGGAGCTACAATTCAAGATGAGATTTGGGTTGGGACACAGCCAAGCCATATCAAGTCCCCACACAGAGTCCTACTGTGGCACTGCCTACTAGAGCTATGAGAAGAGAGTCACCATCCTCCAGATCCCAGAATGATAGATCCAGTGACAGCTTACACCATGTACCTGGAAAACCTTCAGTTACTCAATACCAGCCTGTGAAAGAAGCTATACAGCCTTTGAAAGAAGCTATAGCAGGGGCTCTACACTGGAGAAACACAGGAATGGAGCTGCCCAATGCCTTGGGGGACCACCTCTTGCATCAGCATGCTCTGGATGTGAATAATGGAGTCAAAAGAGATTATTTTGGAGTTTTAAGATTTAATAAGTGCCCTGGTGGGTTTCAGACTTGCATGGGGCCTGTGGCCCCTTTGCTTTGATAAATTTTTCCCACTTGGAATATGAGCATTTACTCAATACCGTACCCTCATTCTATCTTGGAAGTAACTAATTTATTTTAGATTTTACAGGCTGAAAGGCAGAAGGGACTTGCCTTGTCTCAGATAAGACTTTGGGCTTGAACTTTTGAGTTAATGCTGAAATGAATTAAGACTTTGGGGCATGATTGGTTAGACATACTTGTACTTTGAAATTTGAGAACAATATGAGATTTGGGAGAGGCCAAGGTTAGAGGTTTATGGTTTGGCTGTGTCCCCACCCATCTCATGCCAAATTTTAATTTCCAATTTTTGGGGAGAGACCTGGTGGGAGATGATTAGATCATGAGGGTGGATTTCCCCCTTATTGTTCTTGTGAACTCAATCTCATGAGATCTGGTTTTCTCAAAGTGGATAGCGCTTTTCCCTTTACTGTCTTCCTTCTGCTCTGCTCATGTGAAGATATATCTTGCTTCCCCTTCAGCTTCCAACATGATTATAAGTTTCCTGAGGCCTCCCAAGCCATGTGGAACTGCGAGTCAATTATACCTCCTCTCTTTATATATTATGTAGTCTCAGGTATGTCTTTATAGCAGTGTGAGAATTAACTAATACATCTATATTCCAGTTATCCTTTGTTCTGTGAGTTGGCTTTTCATGAGGGATGTGGTCAAGGAAGAAGATGACACCAAACATGAACAAATTAGGCTTTTCCCATTCCAGGATTTTGTATTTTAAAGAAATTCACAATAAATGGCACAAAGGGAAGCTGAAAAGACATGCAGATAGAGACCAAGATACCATGGTCTTGGTGAACCTAAGTTGTGACAGTTTGCTAAGATTTTAACTGGGCCTATGATAACTCAAAGCATAAAAAAAAAGAAGGATTTACAGGAGCACTGTGGAAACCAACAGCAGAAACTCAATCAAAGGGGAAGGAAATATATTAATTCATTTAAAAGAAAACCTAAATTTGTCATTGAAGTGGAAAAAAATAGAACAGGTAATTTAAAGAACAGATTATTTCAAATGGGGAAATCATCAAATCTGCAAAGTGAGAAGGCTAATTTCTGTATACCATGGCATAGTAGAGTCATCAAAGTTACGATGCTGAGATACTTTTAACAAAGTCATTTTGGTTATTAATAGGATACTATTTAGGTGATTAAAAATAAAAAAGAAATAGATATCAAAGGGAAAATGTTTACCATGAGACCAGCATTTATTATTAGTACATGGAAAGTACCCAAGCAGGAAGTCCCAAGTGCCTATTTGTCTAGTTGTGTCTTACAGTAGAAGGCCAGTACTGTGTTCCACAGGCTGCAGCCAGTGTTGCCATTGCATAGAACTGCAATAGTCCATACTGACAAAAGTATCAGTTATGATGTTCATTTGATTTTCACTGTTTTCCTATCTCTTCTTATTTAGCAACAGTTACGTAAATCAATTATTATAAAATGTTAATAAAATAGAAAGAGAAAAAGATTTAGTTTCTCCTATATACAAATAATAAAAAAAAACACTGTGTGTGCATACATATACATAATCTGCCCCCACAGTATGGTTTTAAATATTTATTTTTAACATTTATTTTTTCCTCTTTTTATTTTTGTTAATTTCATTAATCTGAATATTATATTTTGATTTCCTAGCTAAATATTAATTTATAATTTTAACCATGCACAAGAAGTAATAAAAAATACCAATACTTATTTTTAGTTATATATTTTTTGTTTTAATTACTCTTCTAGATTTGTTATTTTTGATTTACTCAGTAATTCTCCAATTGCTTCTTCCTGGCTATATCTAAACAGAATTACCTAATATTAGTCTTATAAATGCAGTTACTTTTACTAAGAATTTATGCATTTAATTAGTCACAGGATTCATTACAGAGATGTCTGAAATCAACTGTGACAGAAAGATTGTCAATTAGTTTCGCTGGTTACTATACATGAATAATCGAGTTTATTTTACAAACAACTGTTAAAATAACTTCTCCAATTAGGAAAAGTTACCAGAGAGTAACTTAAAATAAATATGTTATAAACAAAGAATAACACATTTACTGCCCAAGTGAATCACAGACAGCAGAATTTCAAATTATAGTAAAATGTTTTAATGTGGTATATAAACTGAAACACTAAAAGAAACAGCATGTACTATTAAAAATAAGCTTATTATATTGTGATCCTATTTGGATAGTAAAATTAGTGTCGATAACTCCCTTTTCTTAGTGTGCCTATAACTAGTTTGTTCTTCTCTGTCTACATTATACGAGGTCTTCATTTCTTGACCAAATTTTTAATAGTACAGTTTAGGGCTATTTTTAGCAATACCCATGGAAATAGAAATAAAATATTTATTTTATTTCTGAGATAATTGTCCTCTATAGATGATGGGATTTACAAATATGCAAATAAAGAAAGCAGCAGAATAAATTTTTTAAGGTACTACCACCCTTTTTCCAGGGGTAACCTTCATTCTCTGGCTTTGCAATAATTAATTCACATGCTCATTACTACCAATACTCCTCTCAAAACTGCCATGTTCGTAAAGAACTAATCATAACTTATCATTTACTTTTCCAAGTTCTTCTATACAATTGTTAAGCATAAGAATTCCATAGTCCGATGGCTGGAGTTTGAATCCTGGCTTTATCATTTGCTGAAATTTAACAAGTTTTTCATCTCCTGTGCTTTACTTTCCTCATTTGAGGTAGTATTTGATGTGGCTTATTGCTAAGGTTAAAGAAGTTAGCTCTAAAATATTACCTGACACATAATAATCATTTCACAAGTGTGAGCTAAGGGTATTATGTGTTCTATTTGTGTAGTAGTGCTTTTATGTTTTATTATAGGTGCTTTTTTTTCTGGATTATTCTCACTCTTTCTAAAATCATGCTTGACCACATAGATGCTTGCTGATTCTATGTAAACAAAAAGAGATTTTTCTCACTTATCTTTGTTTGTGGGCATGTGGACAGATGTCTAGTCTTAGTATTATGGGACATTTTCTCTGACATGCAAACTATAACACTTGTAAATAATTGAATAAAAGTATATTACATACACTACTTTTCAGAGATATGGTAGCCTTTTCTAAACATACCTGATATCTGAAAATAATTCATTTCCCTATGTGCAATTCTGAGTTAGTTGGAAATTTCTGGTCAAATGGAGATTACAGAAAATTTGACTCAATCTTTAAGTTCAGAGTTTAGGAGACCAACTCCTGCTGTTTAACTTCTATGGTTTCATGACAGCTATTTCGTCATGGCTTACTAGTTTCTTGTATCATATTCTCATTGGATGGGTCAGTTCTGTCCCACATTGACCTGGATTTAGGCTCATCTACTTCAGAGGTTTCTAGAAAAATATCTACTCCCATTAAATGTTCAATGAGTTTTGGAATTTGTTGGAGATTTAGATGTTGTGAGAAAAGATTTGACATTGTTTTCAGTCTTCCACAATACTTTACCTCCAGGTGTTATTTTTCCCCCTCTTTTCTCTAATATAAAAAGAAAATCCTCCTTGGGCTCATGCAGAGTAGTTCCAGAACCTCTTAAGATCTGATATTCTATCTAGTTAGATTTGCAAGAAAGATTTTCAACTAAGATAGGATTTTCCTTGTGAGAGGTTCTCATAACCTCCACTATGAGAAAAAAATAAGCCTTTTTTTTTTCTTTTTATGACCTCTTCAATAAGCGAGCACTACGTTGGTTTCAGAATTGTTATTTGTCTTTTGCAACTACATAATATCATCGCAAGTGGCCAGCCTCATTGGACACACTGGATGACTGCACCTTAGCTAAGTAAGTGCGGGGATTTTAATGTTTGACGGACTTTAGTAGAGGGATTTGAAGATTTCTCAGAATCAATTAGAAAGTCTTGCCAACTATAAGCTTGAAGAAAACTCAGTCCTATGGCAGAAAATTTCATACAAAGAGCAAAGAGGCAGGCAGTGTAAGCCAAAGGGTAGTAGATTCTGCAAGTCAAACAGGGTATCTTAAAAAGTAGCATGTTTTTGTCAGGAAATACTTGCAGGTAGTATAGTAACAATGTTAAATTCTGAAACATTACATTAAGCTTTCTCATATGTGCTCTGTCTTAAAACTAGGTATAATCCTAGAAACTGAGAGTTTTGAGAGCTCTAGGCCATAATAGTTCATAGTCAACATCACGGTTCTAAAATTAAATAGCTAGGAAGAAGAATCCTAGCTTTACCAGACACTAACTGCAGGTCTTGAGTAAGGTCATTTATCTGACTAAAGTTCAATTTTCTCATCGAAAAAAGTGTAAAAATAATATAGATGTGACTGGGGTTTTGTGAGGATTGAAATATGTAGTGTATGTACATCACCCAGGAGAGCATTCAGGAAAGAGAAAGCAGTTTCTGTGTGTTGTTTTTAGTATCACTGGGCACATGGGGGCTGAGAGAAAGGTAAACAGGTAATGTTGCTTCACCTCTAAGGACAATAAAGATTCATATGTTAAAAGTAAATACTTTTAATGCTTTTTAGCTGGGCATGGTGGCATGTGCCTGTAGTCCTGGCTGCTTGGAAGGCTGAGGCAGGAGGATCCCTTGAGCCCAGGACTTCAAGGCTGCAGTAAGCTATGGCCATGCCACTGCACACCAGCCTGTGAGGCAGAGAAAGATCCTATCTCAAAAAAAAAAAAAAAAAGGTAAATGCTTAATAATTAAAATACAGTACTGAGTACATGACTTGGTGTCTGATTATGTATTTGATTCTTAGGCTTTAAACTATATGGAACTATGACCAAGATACCCAAATGTTCATTGTTTAGTGAGCTGATATTTCTTCTCACAAATGACAAAATTATACAAAAGGATTAGCAGAAAATTTCTTCTATATATATCTTTAAATGCAGATGTTCTATACTTATGATCAGAAATTTGGGAATGCTAGTGTATTCTGTTTATGAAGCATTTTTCATGTTTGTTTGTTTGTTTGTTTGAGACAGAATCTCACTGTCACTTAGGCTGGAGTGCAGTAGTGTGATCTCAGTTCACTGCAACCTCCGCTTCCCAGGTTCAAGCGATTCTCCTGCCTCAGCCTCCAGAGTAGCTGGCATTACAAGCACCTGCCACCACGCCCAGCTGATTTTTGTATTTTTAGCAGAGACAGGGTATCACCATGTTGACCAGGCTATACTCAAACTCCTGACTTCAGGTGGTCTGCCAACCTTGGCCTCCCAAAGTGCTTGGATTCCAGGCATGAGCTACTGTGCCTGGCCTGTTAATGAAGGTTTATATACAATTTTATTTTCCCTAACAGTCATCTATTCAATTTTACACATTCTTAATATATTGTAATTTTTACACATTCTAAATATATTATTCACAATTTTACACATTCTAAATATATTAAAAGAAGGTGTAGAGCCCTAAGTATTGGTCTAAATAAATAATAGTAAGTACTTGAAACATTAGTAAGAATTATTGATAAAAATGTTTAAATGTCCAAAATTTTAAGAACTGCAGTAACTTTCTCAAATGCTAGTTTAATCCTTATTGACCATGTAGACAATTAGACTTGTACTACAACCTATTTTACTAGATAATTTGAATGCAAAATTATAATTATATTTATATCTTTTTGGAACAAATTTTACTTCAGCTGTTTAAAAAATTATGAGAGATGTGCATATGAGATTGTTAATTGTACCACTGGAAAAAATATCCTTTATGGACATTATCTCCTAAGTATTCTCAAATGACAACTTTTTTCAGTCACAGCAATATTAGATTAAGGTGGATTGAAACAGACTAAGAATATGTAAAGAATTTTTCACAAAAATTGGAAGCAATGAAAATGATGAGGTGAGGAAAATGACAGTTGAGAGGGCACACATTCAATGCATACCAATGTAAGGAAAGGTGCCCTAGTATTGCCGTACTTCAACCTTGTCATCATCTATCATTTGCTTTTCGAGACCATCTTTAATTCTTACAAAAGACATAACCAGTACAGCTTTCATGGTATGGACATTTTAGGAGAAATTATGAACTTTATTCATGTAATGACCACTTTACATATATCTAATAAATCTATATCTATGTGATGGTGAGAATTCTCCCTAATAAACAAGAAATTATAAGCTCAAACTAAAACAAGGAGAGCAAAGCTTGAAGTGTAAACTTCTTGAAATCATTAGAAAAAATTAATATCGGAAACAAAATTTCATGAATACTATCCTGAATTTTTGTTTTAGATATTAATTTTTCCATGTATTCCTTTATTTTTTATAAAACATGCATTTTAATCCACAAATACTGATATGAATGTAGAACCACAGCATCTATGTGCATATGGCTTTAAAAATGGAAAACAATGTGTCATAACTTTGATAATTAGAGAGGTAACCCATTTAATAATGCAACTTGTTACTATCTCATAAAAGCTTAAGAAACGCAACTCTAAAATTCTGAGTTGGAGGATAACACTAATATCTGAAAAAATAAACAAAAATTTTACTTTGCTTCCCACAGCAAGAGTATTTGACTTTAGAAACTGAGCTTGATTATAGTTTAAGCAAAGAAGTAATATGATTACACTTTTAAATAAAAAATAAAAGGATATTGGGAATCAAGGAAGAAATTTTGACACTGGGTATTTGGAATTGTCTAAAGCAGGCAGTGTCTTAGCTCATGGGGCTTATTTTTCAAGTCTCCAGGGCAAGACTATGCTTTCTGTAAACGTGGACATAGAAAGTTTTTTTACTGTCAATTAGATTAGATGTATACATATTGGCAGGTAACTTTCTACATCTTATAATTACTTTAGGTTAATTGTATATTGCATATGTACAAATTACCACAAATCTATGGGTCTGAAACAACAAAAGTCTACAAGCAGATGTCTAAGCTCATGAAATTGTCACGGCTTCAATTTTTCGAAAGGTTTTAGGTGAAAATCCACTTCCATACACCTTTCCAAGTTGTAAAGGCTGCCTGCAGTCTTTGCCTCATGGTTCCTCAGTATTTAAAGTGTATCACTTCAGACTCTGGTTCTGTGATCACATCTCTTTCTTCTTTGATTCTATTATCTTCCCCTTATAAGGGCTCTTGTGATTATATTGGGCCCATTTTAATAATTGAGAATGATCTCCTCATCTCAAGCTCCTTAACTTAATCATACCTGCTCTTTTTAAGGTAATATATCCATAGGTTTTGATAATTAGTATGTAACCATCTTTGGGGAGCCTTTATTTCCACACCTTTCTTACCAAAATCATTTAATTTGACCCTGAAAGTCTGTCTATAGGAATTGGGCATGCCAATGCACATATTATTTTTTATTTTTTATTAATTCAACTAACTTTTTAAAAATACCTATTATGCTAGGTACTGGTGACAGCAGGTTTTATACGAAATGGTAACCTAAGGGGCAACAAGAGAGACAAAACAGATATATCAATAATAGAAATAAGTGAATAAGTCTATAAAAATAATTAAGATTTGTTGTTGTTGTTTGTAATATAGATGCAGGCATCAAAAAGGCAAAAATCATGTTTTGACTTAAGCTTTCAATGGCATGTGCAAATTATCCACAAGTAGGGAAGAAATTTCATTCAGTCCCCAAGTCTATGTACTAAAACAGTCAAGAGTAAGAGATTCTCGCACTTTTAGCACATGCAAACAGTTACATAGACACCTATATGAAAGGTATCAATGGAGGAATTAGCAGGACTCCATACTAGAAAAATAACGCATACTCTGATTATGAATGATCTTGCAGACTTAGCCAGGGAGTTTAAATTTTATCATAAACACCATTGTGATCCAATGGACACTTCAAGAACAAATAAATGATATAATTATAGTTGGACTGGAAAGAAGTCAAAAAGGAGGGTTGACAGAAGAGTGTAATGAAAAGAAACACATGGAAAATATGAGAAATAAATAAATTTAGCAACCAGTGAGCTTGGAAGGGACACCTAAGTCTCATTTGGTAGCCACAACCGTGCCTAAACTTTAATTTTAGTCTGCAGGGAATCTGAGCAGAGAAACCAGTCATAGTATTTTAGACTCCTGACCTTCAGAAACCATAAGAAAATACTTATGTGTTGTTTAAAGCACTATATTTGCAGTAATTTGTTATGACAGCAATAGAAATCTAATATAGTAATTATATGGGTGCTCATTACTATAGTTTCCAAAGAACATAATTTCCAATTTGATAAAGAAGAGAAAATGCCACGTTTTTTATTCAACATCAATGAAATATTACATGACAGATGATTTTTCATGAAAAGGACGTTTGTTTTTTCACTCTGCATTCAACTGTCCATTTTCTCTTATTCTTTATATATTCTCTTCAGTAAAGAGAGCCACAGGGAACAGTATGTGGTCCAGGCCTGGCTAATCACCAATCCTGCAGTGCTAACTTTTTTTTAGGCACAGTGATTGTGCCAATCAGAATTATCTCTAATAGTTGTTCCTTGACAGTAATGATAATTTTGTGAACTTGCCTCTTACATGACTTTATTAATTTCTTCTTCAACATAAGTTAGCCTGAGAAGGATTCGTATATTTTGTAACTCAGAGACTTCTGATTAATTCACTCCTCAACTGAAACTAATAAAAGTCTATGCTTAAGGCATGCTAAAATTATAGAGTATATTAGTGATCACTCATATTTTTAGATGCATTTTCATCATAAGTTAAATGAGTATTATCAGAGTCTATTTGTGTGAGTCAATGTATTTAAAAGTGTTAGATGTGGGTTCATTACTATAAACAGATTCAACTAATGAACATTATGCTATGTCTCTTAATTAAAAGTTTTCATTATAAGGCCCAACAACAAATGAAGTTAAGTTAATGTTACCTTTAAGAGTATATTGTATAAATGAGTTTGAAGAGAAATGGTAAATATGTAAATATGGATATATAGAGATATATAGATAGAGGTATATTATACATACATATATGAGTAGCTGAATGGAATTTAAAGAAGAGAACCCAACAAATTAACATAACATTGAAAAACACATCCTGATACAAGCTGAGAAGCATCAAGAGTAGTGAGTCAAGAGCTCCACTGGAAAGGTTAAGTGAGCATTGAGAAAATATAGAGCAGCACTCTTTTAACAGATTCAGATTTAGCTACTTTTCACTGATAGTTTGATGCAGTAAGTCACTCCACACAAAAATGTGTGGTGCCTGTTATCAACCAAATTTTGCATATGAGATATTGTAAATATATTGAAGATTTAAAATACAACCAACATTATCCAGTTGGTAGTAAAAAGCCCTCGAATATAAATCTAACATCTTCACCCCAAGTTTATATTAATTTCTCTGCAACATGTCACCTCCATGTTATACTCTGTTTAACTGACTGAAATAGGCTGAAGAAAGTTCCAAAGTGTAGTAGTCTATACAGATTACTCTAATAAAACTAGATAAAACTCTTAATTATTGTATGTGTGAATGCCTAAAATATTTTAATAATTACCATTATCCTCAGGAGTTCAAAAGTATTTTTTATAGAATTTCTTCATTTTTGAATTCAAATAGTTTATATCCAAATATCTTGTGTCTGATGTCATAATTTATGTGTACATAAGTGTATCTATATTCATATACTTATGTATATTTTTATAAAGTTTTTTTCTGTGGAGTTATCTATTCTTTATTTTAAATTATTTTTGTTTCTTTAAATCATTAAAATAATAAGGAAGAATTTTTAACTCAAGACAATGTTCAAACGCTTAAGCTAAATTGACACAATAAAGCTAAGAGATTATTACCTATCAGGTCAATAATTTGTGAACTAAGAAGGACTAATAGGATTTACAACTCTTTTCAGCTACATGTAGCACAAGTGATACTAATTATATTTTCATTAACTTTTGAAACTAGATCATGTTCTCATAATTTAGTCTTGTTATGGACTAATCCATGGTTTTATTGTTAAATAAAGTATGAACAAAAATAACACCAAGATGTATAAATACACATTCTAAAAGAAAGAAGACCATTGTAATGATTTTAAAAATTCATCATCGTATACCCAATTTGATACTTATTTTGAATTTATCAAACTCCTTTTGAATCCAACATAAATGTCATTTCTAATTTATTATTTTCTTTGGAATGTGCGGGTTTGAGCACTCTAAATCCACTGAGGTAATCCTTTACTGCACAGTATTCAGGCTTGAAATTCATGTTATTTGCTGAACATTTTGCTCTGAAGAAAAGAGAGGTAAATATATGAGGAAGTTGTTACTTAGATAGTATCCTCTCCTTTCTCTTGCCTCCTGTGTTTCCAGCATATACCCCGTAGTGCTTATGACAGAGACTACTAGTTCCCCCCTTCTCTGGTAATAGGTATCGCTAGGTATAAGGACAATAAGAAAGAGATTATGTAATCTAAGCTCTCTTGCATCTAGATTTGGCCATATAAATGTGTTCTGTCCAAAGGAACAGAAGCGATGATTTCAAATTTTGGATTGGGCCCTTAGTTGGAAATGATTAGATGTCCTATTTGCTTTTCTCCCTTTCCTTATGGCTAGAAGGGTGATGTGATGGTGGCTGCTGGCATACTTCTTAGACTTTAGAAACTAATATTGAGGTTGGCAAAACGAAGATCTAGAAAATTTTCACCCAAACCACTAAAAAAATTGTGATAACTGTAGGCTGATTGTGTTTAACACTTTTACCAAAAAAAATTTAAGCCACCAAGTTTGTCTTCTAAGTTTGCCTCTTTTTTGTTCCCAGCAGTGAAAGTGACATTCTAATAAAGGTCTTTATTTGAATCACTCCTTTCACATACAGCTTTAGCCCCCTTGTTTTTTCCTTCTCATCACACATCTGCCAGGAATACTATGATCTTGATATAAGCCAAAACATCCTCTTTTCTGTCTGAAAAAGTCAGAAAATTGGGAATTTTGGAAGTTTTGTACATTTATGATTATCATCCTCAAACGGACATTCATGATTATCATCCTCAAATGGACATTCAATGTTTTCCTAAAATGTTAATAAAGTTCTCTTGTAATCTCCTTCTCTCATTCACTGCAATGAGAAGTAAGTAAGTAAGAATGTACAAAACTTACTTTTGTAAGTACTACTTACTTACTTTTTAACTTCTCAACCAAATGTTCATTCTCCCTCCTTTCCTCACAAGATCTCTAGTACCTTCATATTCTGCTAAGAGAAAACAGAAAACAGCAATAGAATTCAAATTTCTAATCTTCTTTCTGTCAAGGATATAAACCATTTGATAACCATTTCCATCATATTTTCCCTCTAGTTACAGAGAATGAACTTTTTTCAAATGTCCACATCACCACAGATCTCATTCACTTTTAAATTACTCATCTCCATTCTTTTCTGCATTTTAAAAACCATTTTTTTCTACTGGAAAATGTTAACTAATATCTAAACTGACTACAGTATCTTTCATTTTGAAAAAGAGCACACACTTGTCCTCCAACTTTTTTTCACTTTCTTTTTTTCTCTCTATTTTTTTTTTGTTTTTTAACATAGCTTCTCAAAAACTCATTCCACATGTATAACCTCTATTTCATCTATCACTCAATTCACCAATCAATCTATACTGATTTTAACAATTAACTGTTAGGCATTAATGATTAATTTATATTCACACTAAACATGGAATATAATTTATATATATCACAACTTATAATAATACAGTTATGATTTATAGTAATGATTAACATATCAAAGATTAATGTATTCTTCAAACAACATGTCAATTCTCTTTAGTTTTCTGAAGGCATGCATTACATTTTTTACAAAATCTACTTTTCCAACACTCTTCTTATTTCTCCTTTATGTTTCTATTCCTTCCTGGTCCCCGTTGCTAGCTACTTCTTTCACCACCTTTTAAAGTTTCCTCCGGTTTAGTCTTGAACTTTCTTTACTTCCAAGTCTCCACTGACTGACTAGAAAAACTTGGCTATCCTCATGGGTGTAGATGTCATTTTACACTAGCGGTGTTCAAGTTGTATTGCTATGTCATATCTTACTTCTAAGTTTCAAGCAACATATTCAAATGCTTATTTAACATTTCTATATTTATATTACATTTGTAGCTTAGCTTGCCCAAACTTAAAATCTTTATATTGTCTGCCCTTCTCATCTGCCTTACCTTCTACATTATGTGCTTTCAGTTTCCCATTAGATCTAAAGCTTTTCATGTCTCTTCATCTACTCTAATAGAACCCTACTCTAACTTGCATAGGCTCTTTTCCCTTCTATTACTGGTCTTTTCACTTACATTTTTGCCCCAGCACAGTCATACTCTATCAAGCATTTATATTATTTTAGTTATGTTTTGTTTTGTTTTAATACATGTAAGAGGATATATTCCTTAGGAGCCTTCTTTCAGTGACTTGAAAGCCAAGTTCTTCCCTACCTTGGTGTCTGCACATAAGCAATTTTCTATTTCAAATGTGCTTCCTCCAAACTTTTCATCCAATTAACCATTTTCAGATCTTAGCTTGAACATCATCTTCTCAGCACATACTTACTTTTGTCTCCAAACTGTGTTATATCCCCATGTTCTATGCTCTCTAAAACCTGTAAGCCTCTTTGTACTAGTAATACAACATTGGTTTATCCATCTATCTACCTGTTTATTCTTATTTGTAAAATGTCTGTACTTTTCACTAGAATATAAGCTTCTTGATGGTAGCAATCATGCCTATCTTTGTTAATGTATCCCTTTCACCTGGGAAAGTATCTGGCACAGGGCAAAGTTTGAAGAAATAATATTCTTAATTCTTAAGTGAATTGGTGTTTACTATATGATATTCTGATAATGTGGCTTTAAATGTGTTTTGTCTATGGGGAGAAATATATGATGGCTAAACTAATTCCAACATTTTGTGCTTCCACTTATTCTTTTACTTATTGTAAATTAGTATGTTTATATTCTGTTTTATCTTTTCAGACTGAAGCATTATCCAGTGTGTGGTCAACTTTGTGTCAACAACAAAATAATTTTCTCAACTTCAAGGCTTAAACAATGGACAGTGCTGAATCCCCCGAGTTAAGTACAATCATATATGGACTATTCTCAGTGTCCTGCTGACCTTCTCAGGGGACGTTCATTCTTCTCATTGGGCATTTATTCTATATTACTTATGGTATATTTAGATTGGATAGAATTTTCTTTGCTAGCTTGAGCACATAAATATTACCTAAAAGACCCTTTGGAAGATAATACATACCCACAGTCCAACATGGAAAATTTTTAAACTTGTTAGAATGCAACCTTTTGAAGCTCCTGAAATCTAAGTATAAAGATAATTTCTCACAGCTTCTTAGTCAGAAAGAAAAACTTACTAACAAAGGAACTTGCATTAAATTTTAATATTCTCTTCTCTAACATTAGAAGCTAAGTAAGAATAGAGTAGCATCTATCAACTAATTAGAGAAAGGGTCAGAAATGTAAAACCCTATAACCAGTCAAAGTAAAATTCACCTGCCATTGTAAAAGAAACTCACTGGAGTGTGTATAAGAACTCAGGTCATATTTCATTCATCCCTCTTGTCTACAGATAATGCTTAGAGAAGGATCCTGACCTGATATGAATAAATTCCTCCTGAAACTACAAATGGAGGAAAATAATATTATAAATACTAAAACTTTATCTCATATATATGGTGTGTGTTTGTGTGTGTGTGTGTGTGTGTGTGTATGTATATATCCTACATATTTATGGGATGCACATAAAATTATACAGCTATCAAAATATTCTAAACAGAGCAGATATTTCCAGAGGTCCTGACGATGATTCTACAAGTGAACGCTTTTTGGTGCTTTAAAAAATGATAGCTGTCCTACTTTTCATTTTTTGAGGAGCTTCCATACCACTTTTCATAATGGCCAACCAATTTACGTTCCCACTGATAGTGTGCAGCCAATGTTTCTTTTTTACCAAATTCTCACCAACATGTGTTATCTTTTAGGTTTCATATTCGTTTTTCTAACAAGTGTGAGGTGCTATCTCATTGTGGTTTTGATTTGCATTTCCCTGATAATTAGTGATTAGCACCTTTTCATATATAGTGAAACTCATAACACAGGTTATCCAGAGTTGTGGAAGAAGTGGGGAGATGTTAATCAAAGGGTACAAAGTTTCACTTATACAAAATGAATACGTGGAGATCTAAGGTATAGCAATGTGATTGTAGTTAACAGTACTGTATTACACATTTGTATTTGCTAACACTTAAGTGTTCCTATCACAAAAAAGAAAAAAGAAAATGGGTTTGGGTGTGATGTCTAATGCCTGTAATCCCAGCGTTTTGTGAGGTAGAGGTGGGTGGATCACCTGAGGTCAGTTTGAGACCAGCCTGGCTAACATGGCGAAACCGCATCTCTACTAAAAATACAAAAATTAGCTGGGCATGGTGGCGGGTGCCTGTAATCCCAACTACATGGGAGGCTGAGGCAGGAGAATCACTTGAAACCGGAAGGCAGAGGTTGCAGCAAGTGTAGATCCGCCACTGCACTCCAGCCAGGGCAGCAAGAGCCAAACTCTGTCTCAAAAGAAAAGAAAAGAAAAGAAAAAATACGGTAGCGTGGCACGGTGTCTCACACCTGTAATCCCAACACTTTGGGAGGCTGAGGCAGGAAGATGTCTTGAGTCCAATACTTCAAGAGCAGTCTTGGCAATATGGTGAGACCTCATCTGTACAAAAACTACAAAAAATTAGCTGGGAGTGGTGGTGCATGCTTGTGGTCCCAGCTGCTGGGGAGTCTGAGGCAGGAGTATTGATTGAGTCTAGGAAGCCATGGCTGCAGTGAGCCATGTACTACACTCCAGACTGGGCAACAGAGCGAAATGCCATCTCCAAAATAATAATAATAATAACAAAGTAAAGTAAATTAAAATAAATGGAACTATGTGAGGTGATAAATATGTTAATTAGATTGTGGTGATTATTTCAAAATGCATATGTGTACCAAAACATCTTTGGACAACTCAAATGTATGCATTTTTAAAAAATTGTCAAATATACTTCAATAAAGCTGAAAAAAATAACGTTGTCCTAGATACACTAAAATAGAATATACTGTTGTGGGGCCAGGCAAAAATAATTTAAACTACTTCACTATAGCATTGCTCTGATGTTTTAAAGACTTTCTTACCTCTTTAAATGAACATAAAGCCATATTTACAAACCACAGCTCTTGGTGGTTTTCTTTATTCTTACTGATATTAACTGGTTGGGTTTTCTTTTTCAAAGTTGCTCTCTGGTGATGAGTTGTGTCTTGACTCTTCTCCAACTGTATGCTATGGGTCTGGCATCCTTGCCTCTCTCATTCTTATACCACATTCCACTTGCTCAACTAAAGCTCAGCATGTCTCTGACTGAGACCAGGTATTTTTGACATTGGCCAGGGCTATTATTCTCTGTATGATTTCTTTCTGTCTTAAGATTTAAGTGAATGTCATAAAAGCTATTGCTTTATTTCAGAGGTCCAATTTTAAGATTTAAGTTTTAAGACTAAAGTGACTTTTAAGTGTACTCTTAATTATATATGTTAACATGGAAATAGAGTGGGAAGAATAACCCAACTGTCTTGGCAAACTAGAAAGCACTTACACAGAAGCTTTAACTCCACTCACACTTTTCCACCTTGAGAATGTAAGTCGTTAATATTTATTCTGTGCTCTTTCTGTGCCAAGTTAGGGTTACCAGATCCCCAGTTAAATTTGCATTTGAAAAAAAAATACTTATTTTTAGTATTAGTGTGTCCCAAATATTTTGTGGGATGTAACTAAAATGTTATTTGCTGTTTATCTGAAATGCAATTTTAACTGAGTGTTCTGTGTATTCGCATGCTAAATCTGGCAATCCTATAAGTAATGGAAAGAAGCAGAGAGAAAACAGTACCAAGCACTATTCTAAAAGATTTATGATCATCAAAATCAATCTGTATGTCTATTGTGATTATAATGATGATGGGATTTCCAGAAGTGTCTCATGGTTAATGGGAGGCACACAGGTATAGTAATAATTATTATTATTATTTTCAGGGTTTTTTTTTTTTTTTTTTTTGAGATGGAGTCTCACCCTGTTGCCCAGGCTAGAGTACAATGGCGCTATCTTGGCTAACTGCAACCTCTGCCTCCCAGGTTCAAGTGATTCTCCTGCCTCAGCCTCTCAAGTAGCTAGTAGCTAGGATTACAGGCACATGTCACCACACCTGACTAATTTTTTGTATCTTTAGTAGAGATGGGGTTTCACCATGTTGACCAGGCTAGTCTCAAACTCCTGACCTCGTGATCTGCCCAGTTCGGCCTCCCAAAGTTCTGGGATTACAGGCATGAACCAATGTGCCCGGCCTAAAATTATTTTAATATAAGTATTTGAAAGTTTAAAATACAGAAATAAATTACATCGTAAAGAAAGATTTTTTATCATTCTGCTCTTGATAGTCAAAATTAAACTAAAATGTACCTAAGACATTAAAGATGTTCTTGTATATATTAGAGTAAGTCTATGTTGGAGTCTGTATGAAACCTGCTTCAGATGATTGACTCTGCATGTGAAAGTTTAAAACTAAGACTAAAATTCTCTACATTGGGAAAGGGTATTGTGAAACTTTCTGAGTTCATATGGGTCGAGACATCTAACAAATGTTTTGCAAATTATTTCCATTTTCAATTATCCAGGTTCTTCTATTCAAAGGAAATGATGGCATTGAAGACTGAGACTACTCTAGTCTATTATCTTGAAGTAGGAGGCACTAGAAAGGTATCATGGTTTCATGTCCCCTATTGAGTCATTTGCTTGTCAATATATAATACTTAAAGGATTTCTTTTAAAAATAATACCCATTGGTTTACAGAGGAGAAAGGAGAGCCTTAAGAACTACTAGAGTACATGATAATTAGGTTTAAGTTTTAAAACACATAAGCAAATATCAATTCAGCAGCATTTCTTCTATACATCCCAGTAAAGTACTCAAAAAACAGTACTGATTCAGAAATACCTTTAACTGTCCCAGCATACAAACACAAGAGAAAGGAAGATCAATTTTTTTTCCCCTGATGCTAAAACTCTAAAGCTTCAGGAAATTTCTTTATTACTCAGTATGTCCTAATCAAGCATAAAGAAGGAAAGTGACTACTATCAAAGGACCCATAAAAAGAGTTTATGATGTTTCAGAATCAGACAACATAAAAAAGGACATATTCAAATTAGAAACACTATTATAAAGTGTGATTCTATAAGGAATCTCTATAACAGTCTTAATAATGTGATTAAAGAGACAAAGTAATAGCAGTATACACAAGTACTAATTAGAACATTGAAACTATTACTCCTCATGTGGGAGACAAGTCATAAAATTCAAAGAATATTTGTAAGAAACACCATCAGACTGGCTTTTAAGTTTTTTAGTGCCTGAGGCTAATTTGGTGAACTTGTGGTAGGAGATGAAAATGTTTAAGACAATTCAATTGCCCTAATAATGCATACTTGTTACAGAATCTTATGATATATAAAAAATTTTTTAATACTTTTTCTCCACTAGGCTCAATGTTACAGTTTATGTAAAGTCTAAAACTTAAAACAATTTCCAAATATTCCAGATAATCAAACTCCACTTTAACAAACTCAAAACTATGTAATCATTATTGTGCTGCTGTGAGTTCCAGGTGGCTAGAAGTAATAATAAATATATATCTAGAGAGAGAGAGCTCTGTGATTAGAGCAACATTATCAGTTCAGCAATTATAATATTATCATTTTTTTATTTGGAAAAACGAATTTAAGGTATTGAAGTACATAATATAAAGTAAAAATAAATTGTAGTTGAGAATAATTATTTGAGAAATTCAGAGCAAAGGAACAATAAAAATAGTAAGCCATGATTACTATGTAGTCTTATACATTTTCTAATATTTGGCTATAATTTAGGTCTGTATGATTTCTGTCTTAATTTAAGTGAGTGTCATATATTTGACTATAATTTAGTTCAAATATTAGAAGATGTATAAGACTATATAGTAACTATTTTAACCTTTCTGGCAGTTACGCCAATGAAAAATGTGATGAATAAAGTCAGTTTCAAAAATATTCACTGATGCTCTAAGAAAAAAAAAATACTTTGGGCAGGCCAACTTTTATTTTCAACACACATACTCTAGGAGATTCAAGTTTATATACAACAAAGCTTGGCAAAACAGGAGAAAAAGTAACCTATATTAACTTTTCTTCTTTGTTAAACCAACACATTTATTAGTAAGAAGGAAAACTTGTTTTGTTTTTATCCCAAGGCACATATTAATAATATGTAGAACAGATTTTCTTTAAATGGTGTTTGGAAAGCCTGAATCGCATTATTCACAATTAGCAGAAGGAGAAACAAACTAGTTACTCAAAAAAGGGCAAACTATCTATGACAGGAAGCAGAAATTTATCTCATATGCTTAAGATGATAAAATAACATATTAGTAATGGTCTTAACAGCATTCATAATTATAGCAAAGCGAGTTCTTTAATAAGAGATTTCAAAAAAGGTCAATAATATAAAGGCCAAGTGCAATTCATCAAAAGCAATACTAAAAAAAAAGAAAAAATAATGAAGTTTAAGTTGTAAGGTTTCTGCTGGTCTTGAGCAAGGTGTGAAAAAATAACTATAAAGTGCACATGGGTTTAAAGAATTAACAGAATGGTCTACCCATCAGATAGACCTCTATGTACCATGCTTTTCTAAACCACAAAGATAAAAGTTTTCTCTTCCCTCATCAGCTAATTTGTGTGGCTAGTTAATTACAGGGCTATGCTTTTAAGGCAGTTAATCCAGGGGTAGAACTAATGCCTCATCAAAGTTCAGAAACTTCATAAGAATATTTTTTTTCTGAAAAGAATGCATATTGGCATTCACACAGTATGATATTTTTTATGTGTCAATTTTCTCATCTCTAGATTGAGAATTTTTAAAATACCAACCACATACGTCTGTTTTAATAATGAAATGGTGTTGATAATTGTATCTGGAAGGTAGTGAATGCTATAAACGTTTATGTGATGATGATGGTAGTGGTGTTAGTGGTGATGGATTTGGTAATGGTGGTGGCAGTGGCAGCAGAAATAAAATAACCTAAAACCCAGATAAGATTTCAGCCAAAAATAATCTTCTAAAGATATTGTTAGTTTCATACAATAAAGGAAATATTATTCGTAGACATGTAAGTGAATGTCTGCCGTGGCATGGTGGCAACCTATCTGCCTCCGTGTAAGCCATAGAGGCAAAGCTCTACTGCACCCTCACCTAATGCTTGGTAGATGCCTTTGATTTCCCTTGGAACATATCAAGATAAGCAGTCTTGGGAAGAACTATTATAGGAACATTTCTCATCCACCTCTCTATTTTGTGGGAGACTGTCTCCTACAGAAGACTGCCGTGAGACAATTTCTCATCTGTCTCTGGTGCTAGTGAGGCATGGAAATTTTATTCTTGACTCACTGAGGTAGAATAGAAGCTATAAAACTACTTCACTGAAATCTAGAATTGGCTCCTTAGTGATGGACCAACCCACTGCTCATGGTGCCAATCATCTGGTCCCTCTGGTTTAGTGTCATCCTCTGTTGACACAACTGACTGACATCACCCTGTTCAGGCTTATGCTGACTGTGAAAGTAATAAACTACCTAAAGAGCTTTGGCCATGTTATTTTTTGATAGGCTGAATGTATGCAATTTTGGCAAAACCACCGGGAAGCTGCAGTAGTCACTGCTACTTAAGAACTGCTTGATTTTGTAAAAAACTAAATATTTCACCCTAACCTAGGACAAATGTCTAACAAGTTTTTGGTACAAATGACCACATATATTTAAAAGAACTACTTGAAGAGAATAGAATGGTGGTTACCATGGGCTAGATAGGGATGGGGAAGTTGGGGAGATGTTGGTCAAAGTATTCAACATTTCAGCTAGACAGGAGGAGTAAGTTTGAGAGATTTATTGTACAACACAATAATTGTAGTTAATAACAATGTATTATTTGCTTACGAATTGTTAATTTTTGAGAGTAAATTTTACCAGTTTTCCCCATAAAAAAGCTGTGAGGCTACGCATATGCTAATTAGTTCAATTTAATCATTCCTCACTATATAACTATTTCAAAATAGTTTCAACATTTGTACATGATATATACAATTTTATCAATAAATAAAACCAAAAAACTACTTGAAATACAATTGATGTCCTTGTGTGATAGAATATTAATAGTAACATTAATGATAATATAATAATAGTTAATTAATATTGGTCAAAATGTACTCTGCTAAATCCTTAACCTACATTATTTTATGTAATCACCAACATATTACCAAGAGTTATTGTAAAGTGGTGTTTTAAAAATAACATAGGATCAACGAAGATTTGGTGGGCAGAGCCTATGAACCCAGCTTTCTGACTTTGTTGTCCTCAAGATGAAGAACTCTGTTGCATTATCTCCCAGAATGTGGAGAGCAGTTTTATTGAAAAATAACTGAAGAAAACAGTTACTAAAATAACTTCATAATTATGAAACAACCAAAAAAAAAGGGTACTAGAATACATTGCTAAGTTTAGGATTAATTGAAGCATTTACACGCAATTATTAAACACTTGGACTTCATTAAAAGTGGACAGATGTATACCATATGTCCTTATTTATCATTCACTTTATCACATGTTCTGATCTTCCATCAGAAGAAGCATATGCCACAGAAAACAGAATAGGATCAAACTAGGATTTTCAAACAGAGTCTTTATTTAAATTATAACTTTGGTGTACTGCCAAAAGACCATCTGCCTTATATACTAATTAGATCCATAGCACTTAAAATATACAATTTAAAAATCATTACTTGAAACATGAATTTACAGTTTGAAATTTCAAGATCACATTATATTTCCTAATTTAAGAAAATAATTTATCATACTAGTAGTTATTTTAAACCTTGACTACAGAAAATATTAGAATGGAAAAGAAACTTTAATATGCCAAAAGAATGATGGTATTAAATGTAGTTTTATTTTTCAAGTGTGAATTGTAGTTCTAAATAAACTAAATAGACATATATCTGTGGATAGGGGTTATGTGGTAATCTTTCCACTGCAAAGAGGATAGATTTCCAGTTTACTATGAGCACACAGGGATCCGTTATTAGAAGATTATACTCTGGTAGAATTTGAAGATGGCAGTATTATCATCTAAATATAGAGCTATTTAAATTATCTATTTCTTCATGAGTAAGCTTTGATAGTTGTGTCTTTCAAGGCATTTAAATATTTAATTCAGTTTGTTCAATGTATTGATATAAAATTATAATATTCTCTTATTATTTTTTAAATATCAGTAAGATATTCATGGTATCTCTCTTCTTTCTCTCTCTCTCTGTCTCCCACCCTCTCCATCTCTCTTTTCTTTTCCCTCTCCCTCTCTCTCAATTTTTTGTTCACATCCATCCATATAGCTATACATTTATTGGTTTTATTGATTTTTTTGAAATACTAGCTTTAACATCATTGCTTTTTCACTGCTGTTTTTCTATTTTCTATTTTATAAATTTTGGTCATACATTATTTATTTTATTCTATTTGCCTTGGGGTTAACATATTTTTTTGCTTTTACTTTTTAGGATAGCTCTTTATTCAATTGATTTTAATTGCTATTTTGTAATATAAACACTGAAATCTGTAAATTTCACTCTGAAACACTACTTTAGAACTTTAACTGCATCCTGCAAAATTTTCTACATTGTGTTTCTATTTTTATTTGATAGTAAATATTTCCTAATTTTCTTCATAATTTCTTTTGTTACGTATGGGTTATTTAAAAGTATCTTCTTTGATTTCTACATAATTTGGAATTTTTTCAAATATATTTTTATTATTGATTCCAGTTATTTCACTTTTGTTAGAGAACATACTTTAAATAATTTAAATTATTCATCTGTAGCAAAATTTTTACATATCCTTGAATATGTACTACATGCTTTATTATTCTTCATACACCTAAGAAAAATGCATGTTCTGCTTTTGGATTTTGGAATGTTCCATAAATATCCAATAGGTAAAGCTGAGTGACAATGCCCCTTAAAGCTTATGTATCCTTGATTATTTTCTGTCTACTTGCCCTATCACTAAGAGTGATGAAATTGAAACTATAATTATGGATTTATTTCTTTTTCTTTTAAGCAGTATCAACTTCTCTTTATGTATTTTGAACTTCTGTTATTAGGTTAATATATATTTAGGATTATATTCTCTTGATGAATTGACTTCCTTATCATAAAACACTGTACTTTATCTCAGATAAAATTTCTTAATTGTAGTTTATTTTGGCTGATATTGACATAAGCATTCAAATTTTTTAAGTTATTATTTGCATGGTAGTTAGTTTTCTATCTTCTACTTGTAATGTGTCTTTAGATTTTAAATGAGTTCCTTAAAAATAGGATTCCATTAAATCTTATGCATCTACCTAATTTGGTACCTTTCCCTCTTAATTGTAACATTTATGGCATTTGCATTTACTAGTATTGCTGATATGGTTGGGTTTCAATACATCTTGTTCCTTATTTTCTATTTGTCCTAATTTTATTGTTTCTTTCCCCGTTTTTTTCTGTCTTCTTGTTGACTATTTTTATGATTTGATGTTATCTTCAAAATTGCCTTTTTTGGCTATATACTTTGTTTTATGTTGTTACTGGTTATTATAGGATTTGTGAATACATCTTTAATTTATCATTGCCTGTCTTCAAATAATGTGTCACATAATCTATTCTCTAAGAAACTTAAAATAGTACTCTTGCATTTTTTCCTTCTTGCAATTTTTTATGTGCTTTTGTTGTCACGTTTTCCTTCTACATATGTGATAAACACCATAGTACATTATTATTGCTTTAAACAGCCAATTATCTTTAAAAGAGATTTAAAAATTAGGAAAATGCATTTTCTGCTCTTCACATACTTACCATATCAGACACTCTTTAATCCTTTGCATATACTGTATTCAAATTTACATTTTCTGTCATGAACAACTTTTTAAAAATTTCTCTGTACTGTAGTTCTGTTAGTGATTAATTCTCTCAGCCTTTGCTTATTTGGAAAAGGTTTGTTTTATCATCATTTCTGTAATATATTTTTAGTATTTAATTTTAAATTGTCAAGCTTTTGTTTTCTTTTGTTTTTTCACTACTATGAAAAATATCCTTGGACATACATAATTTCTGATAAGATATCTGCTTTAATTCTTTCTCGTTTCTCCATGTATAATGATTTCTCTTACTCTGGCTTCTTTTAAGATTTGTCTTTTTATCAGTGGGTTATCAGAAATTTGCTGTGTGCTTGAAGTGTTTTTAATTAATTAATTAGTTAATCCTTTTGCTTTAGGTTTGGTGAGCTTCCTGGATCCTTAAATTTATCATTGAAAGCAAAATTGGCTATTGATATGTTTTGCTCTGCGTCCTCATCCAAATCCCATCTTCAATTGTAATCCCATAATTCCCATATGTTCTAAGAGGGACCTGTTGGGAGATAATTGAATCACAGAGGTAGTTCCCCCCATACTGTTCTCGTGGTAGTGAATAAGTCTCACATGATCTGACAGTTTTATAAGGGGTTTCCAATTTTGCTTCTCTCTTTTTGCCTGCTGCCATCCATGTAAGATGTGACTTGCTCCTCCTTGCCATCTGTCATGTTGTGAGGCCTCCCCAGCCATGTAGAACAGCCAATCCCATTACTGGGTATATATACAAAGGATTATAAATCGTTCGACTATAAGGACACATGTACACGAATGTTCTTTGCAGCACTGCTTACAATAGCAAAGACCTGGAACCAACCCAAATGTCTATCAATGATAGAATGAACAGGGAAAATGTGGCACATATACATCATGGAATACTATGCAGCCATAAAAAAACAGTGAGTTCGTGTCCTTTGTAGGGACATGGATGAACCTGGAAACCATCATTCTCAGCAAACTGATGCAAGAACAGAAAATCAAACACTGAATGTTCTCACTCATAGGTAGGTGTTGAACAATGAAAACACATAGACACAGGGAGGGGAGCATCACACACTGGGGTCTGTTGGGGGGGAAATAGGGGAGGGACAGTGGGGGGCAGGGGGTGGGGAGTTGGGGAGAGATAGCATGGGGAGAAATGCCAGATATAGGTGATGGAGAGGAAGGCAGCAAATCACACTGCCATATGTGTACCTATGCAAGAATCTTGCATGTTCTTCACATGTACCCCAAAACCTAAAATGCAATAAAAAAATAATAAGGTAAAAGGAACCAGGAAATAAAAAGAGATGTAAAGAAAGTTATAAAAAAAAAAAAAAAAAGAACTTCAAGTCCATTAAACCTCCTTCTTTTCTAAATTGCCAGTCTGAGATATGTCTTTATCAGCAGTGTGAGGACAGACTAATTCAGCTTTGTTTAGCTGTTATTATTTCAAATATTTCTTCTCCCCTTTCTTGAACTTTAATTATACTTCTATGATAACACTTAATATTGCCCTACTAGTTATTGAGGTTAATTTATTTTTCTCTGTGTATTATAGTTTGGATAGTTTGTACTGCAATGTCTATAATTTCACTTGCCCTTTCTTTGATAATGACTGCTGTTAACTATCCTCAAACCAAGTGGCATTAAACAGTGATAATAATTTATTAATCTTATTTTTCATGGTTATGTGGGTTTGTGGGTTAAATAGACTGCAGTAGCCAGTTCTTGCTCAGATTTCCTTATGCAGTTGCAGTCAGACAACAGATGGAGTTAAAGTCATCTCAAAAGTTTCCTGATTCATATTTTTTCAGTTTAATCTGGGTGCCATCTGAGACCTTGGCAGAGCCCTTAGGGGACCCTCAACTTATGACCTAGCTGTCTTAAGTTGGTGGCTTAGCTAAAGGGTAAATATCCCAAGGTAGCCAGGCCCAAGAGACATTGCTTTTTCTATCCTAGATTTGGAAGTCATGCATCATTACTTTTACTACTAGTCAACTAGTAAGAGAAAAAGTTATTATATAAACCCAGTTTTATCTTACATGTAAAGTTTATTAACACAAGACATCAAGAAATAGTTAAAAATTTAAATATTAATGTTATTTAACAATGATAGTCTCTTTTAAACTTAATATATTTATCTTTGAAAATGTGTGCAATTTTGCTTCACTGAGATCAGGAAGAACTGATACTAAATGTTAAAAATCCATACACTGAGTTATTGTTTGCTTAGTGTGTATTTTCAATTCCTTCTCATTATCTTATCACATGATTAATAGTGCTTCTGTAATATTGTAAATATGTTGTAAGTTACAAATTGTAAATATAAAATTATTTAGTTTATGCTAACCGTAACAGTTATTTGGTTAGGATTCTTCTATTCAGCAAATATTAAGAAGAAACCTGATACAGATGTTGGACATAAAATGAAGAGCAAACCAATCATTTCATCTTGTCTTCATGGAGATTAAAGTTGGAAGCATATATTAATCAAATAACTATTTAAGTATTAACTGGCTAAGAACTTTTGAAAAAATCATAAGGACATATATCAGGGGGATATGACTAAGTCTGGATAATCAGAAAAGTTTCCCTAAGAAAATGATACCTCAGCCAAAATGTAACAGGCAAGTAAGAGGCAATTGGCAAAGTGAGGAAAGAGAAACAACCTTCATGGAATCTCTGAAGTAAAACATAGGATGGCTAAAGTAAGGTCAATGTGAGTGATCAGCCAGGAACGGAAGCGAAACAGATTAGCAAGGAGTCTGCAGAAACAGGCAGAAACCAGATAAAATAAAGTCTTACAAAAGAAGTAAAATATTAATATTCTGGTTTTTACATAAGCATAGTGAAGGGTAGGCTAAAAAGAAACAACTTCATCCTAACCTTCTTTATCTTACCCAAAAGAAACAGCTTGAACAGATTTGCACTGAAGAGGTTCCAGTTCATGATGGCTGACTAGAAGCAGCTAGTGGGTGTCTCTCTCACAGAGAAGAGTTAAAATAGTGAGTAAATACTAACACTTCAAGGGAATCCTTGACAAAAGCAATCTGAAATTCACCAGAGAAGTGACAGGAACCATGGAGAGCAGAAGAGTGAAGCTGGGCAGACTGCCTAGGTGGGACCTATATGAAGCCAGGAGAGGCTTCCTAACATGGGGAAAGGATGAGTGAGTTAGAGACCCTGATGTCAGAGGTGTTTGAAACAGAGCAACTCCATCTTTAATACAGGCTGGGAAAAATCAGGCTGAGACCTGCTGGCCTGCCCAGTCAGAGTTGGTGCTGCACTAGCCATTGAGGTATTCATGGGCAAACCAGGAATCCAACTCTGCTCAGTGGTGCCCCCCTCAATTGTTCACCAGGAAGTTCAGGGCACAGAGGCACTCCACTGACCAGCCCACCACCTGAAACAAAGACAGCACCTCACAGTAAACAAAAATCTAATACATATCCAGCCCCTTGTGCCTCAACTGTTTTTACCCCTACAGCCACCTACTGGCCTACAGGTCAAACTGCATAGGCCAATATAAAACCTGCTGATGGAAGTGCTCAGGGCTATAGAAGCAAAGCCAAAAGACCCTACCCCATATACTCTATACTCACACCTCCTGTGGGAGGGGATATATATGAGAGAGAAAAACTCATCTGACTGAAAAGAAATTGAAAAAGAAGTGGTGGCCTTCCTAGATGACAAGAAACCAACATAAGAATTCTGGCACCATGAGAAATATAGATGTGTCATCACCAAAGGATCTCACTAGCAATGGACCCTAACCAAAATGAAAACTCAGAAATTACAGATAAAAAACTTAAAGCATGTGTTGCAAAGAAGCTTAATGGGATTCACGAGAAGGTTGAAAATCAACACAAGTAAACCATGAAAGCAATCCAAAAAAGGAAGGAAGAGATAAATATTTTTAAGAAAAAAAAAAAAGAACTTCTGAAAATGAAAAACTCACTGAAGGAACTTCAAAATATAGATGAATGCCTTAACAATAATAATCTAGACCAAGCAGAAGAAAGAATTTCAGAGCTTGAAAGTTGGTCTTTAAAATTAACCCAACAAAAATAAAAAATAATCTTTCAAAATGAACAAAGCCTTTAAGGAATATGGGATTATGCAAAACAAACAAACCTGCAATTTGTAGGTAATCCTGATAGTACCAGGCATCTTCTCAGACAGCAGTGGAATAAAATTAGAAATCAGTATCAGTAGAAATTCTCAAAATTATACAGACAATGAAACAAAACAACTTCTTCCTGAACGACTCCTGGGTAAACACTAAAATTAGTGCAGAAATCCTAAAATTACATGAAGTGAATGAAAATAGAGACACAACGTACCAAAACTTCTGGGATACAAAAAAAAAGGCAGTGCTAAGTGAAATGTTTATAGCATAAATGCCTCGATCACAAAGATAAAAAGATCTCAAATTAACAACCTAACATTGCACCTCAAGAAACAAGAAAAAACAGAAGCGACTGACCCCACAGCAAGCAGAAGAAAAGAAAAAAACAAAAACCAGAGTGGAACTAAATGAGATTGTAACCAAAGAAAAAAAAAAAGATATGAAGAATCAACAAAACTAAAAGTTGTTTCTTTGAAAGATTAAACAAATTGTCATAATGCTAGCTGGACTAACCAAGAAAAGAGACAGAAGATTCAATTGAGCACCATCAGAAATGATAAAGGTAACATTACAATTGACAACATAGAAATACAAAACATCATTGGACAATACTATGAACACCTATATGTGCACAAACTAGAAGACCTAGAAGTAATGGCTAAATTCCTGGAAAATTACAAGCTCCCAAGAATGAATCAGGAATAAATAGAAATCTTGAACAGATCAGTAACAAGTAATAAAACAAGGTGAATAACAAAAATCTTCCAACAAAAAAGAGCCTAGAATCAGATGGGTTAACAGCTGAATGTTACCATAGTTTGTACGGAATTCTACAAAGAAGAGCTAGTACCAACACTACTGAAAATGTTCCAAAAATTGAGGGGGAAGAATCCCTCCTTAACTCATCCTATGAACCCAGTATCACCCTGATACCAAAACCAGCCAAAGAAACACCAAAAAGAAAAGATAAAAAAAGCCTAAAAAACTACAGGTCAATGTCCCTGATCAACATAGATGCAAAAATCATCAACAAAAATAGTAGCATACCAAATCCAACAACATATCTTAAAGGTAAGATCAAGTGAGATTTGTTCCAGGAATGAGAGGCTGGTTCAACATACATAAAACAACAAATGTGATTCACCATATAAACAGAACTAAAAAAAAGGTAATTGTCTCAAAGATGTGGAAAAAACATTTGATAATATCTAAAGTCTCATTATGACAAAAACCCTCATAAAGTAGGTATTGAAGGAACATAACTTAAAATAGTAAGAGCTATATATGATAAACCCACAGACAACATTATAAACATTATATTGAATGAGAAAAAAAAGTGAAAGCATTTCCCCTAGGAACTGGAATAAGACAATGATGTCCACTCTCACCATTCCTATTCTACAGAGTACTGGAGGTCCTAGAAACAGCAATGATACCAGAGCATTCAAATTGGAAAAGATGAAGTCAAATTATTTTTGTTCACTGATTACATGATTGTGTATGTAAAAAGCACGAAAGATTCATTAAAAAAGACTCCTAGACTTGATAAACAACTTAGTAAAATTTGCAGACACAAAATCAACATACAAAAATCAGTAGCATGTCTGTATACCAATGACGTTTAAGATGAGAACCAAATCAAGAACTCAATCTCACAACAGCCATACATGCAAAAAGAAACCTAAGAATACAAAAAAAAATACCTAAGATCTGCAAAACTGATGAAAGAAATTGTAGACAACACAGATAAGTGGAAAAACATTCTGTGGTCATAGATTAGAAAAATCAGTACCATTTATATGACAATATTGTTTAAAGCAATCTTCAAATTCAATGCAATTCCTATCAAATTACCTATGTTATTTTTTTACAGAACTGAAAAAACAAAATCCCAAAATTCATATGGAATTTTTAAAAATCCCAAATAGCCAAAGCAATTGTAAGCAAAAAAAAAAAAAACCAAAAAACAAACAAAAAAAACACCCAAATCCGGAGACATCACATTGTCTGACTTCAAATTATACTACAAGAGTATATTAAATGAAACAGCATGTTACTGGTACCAAACTAGACACAGATCTGTGGAACAAAATAAGGGACCCAGAAATAAAGCCACATACCTACAATCAACTGATCTTCAGCCAAGTAAAAAAAAAATACACAATGGGAAAAGGACACACTATTCAATTAATAATGCTGGGAAAATTGGCTAACCATATGCAGAAGAATAAAACTTGACCATTTTTCTCATCATATACAAAAAAAATGCAAGGTAAATTAAAAATCTAAACACAAGACCTGAAACACAAAAATCCTAGAAGAAAACCTAGGAAAAACTCTTCTGGACATAGGCTTAGGCAAATAATTTATAACAAGTACCTGAAAATCAAATGCAACAAAAACAAATATAGACAAATATGATTTAATTTAAACTAAGAAGCTTCTGTGCAATAAAATAATTAACTAGCAAAATGAATAGACAAACTACAGAATGGGAAAAAAAATTGCAAATTATGCCTCTAAAAAATGACTAGTATCCAGACTCTTTAAGGAACTCAAACAACTGAGTCAGAAAACAAGCAAACAACTCCATTAAAAACTGGGCAAAGGAAATGAATAGAAAGTTCTCCAAAGAAGAAATACAAGTGGTCAAGAAACATGAAAAAATGCTCAGTGTCACTAATCATCAGAGAAATGCAAATTAAAACCACACTGAGATACCACCTTACCCAGTCAGAAAGGCTATTACTAAAAGGTCAAAAAACAACAGATGTTAGCATGGAGGCAGAGAAAAAAGAATGCTTATACACTGTTAGTGGGACTGTAAACTGGTTCAACCTCTACAGAAAACAATATGTAGATATTGCAAGAAACTAAAAATGGAGCTACCATTTGAACCAGCAATCCCACTATTGGGTATCTACCCAAAGAAAAATAAGTCATTATATATATAATATAATGTGAAAAGTGAATATAATATAATGTGAATTCACAATAGCAAAATCATGGACCAATATAAGTGTGCATTAATGGTTAATTAAATAAAGGGAATGCATATATACACAATGGCACCCTATGCAGCCATCAAAAAGAATAAAATAATGTTCTTTGTTCTTTGCAGCAACATGGTTGAAGTTGAAGGCCATTATCTTAAGTAAACTAACTCAAAAGCAGAAAATCAAATATCACATGTTATGACTTGTATGTGGAAGCTAAAGAAGGCATATCATAAACTTAAAGATGGAAATAATAGACACTGGAAACCCCAAAATGGGGGAGGAAGGAAGGCAGATGAGGGTTGAAGGATTACCTAATATTTAGGTAGTGGGTAAACTGGAAGCCTAATCTCTATCATTATGCAATATACCTGTGTAGCAAACATGCACATGTACCTCTCAAATCTAAAAGAAAAAGAAAGATTTACATTGAATAAAAATATCTTTGACTGCAATGTCTGAGAAATGGAAAGGGGTATGGATATTTTTATCTGAAATCTTGTCTCATACATCATCATCTTATAATGTGATTTCACCTATTTTCATCTATTTTATTATTTATATTATTAAATACTATATTCTTAATTATATTTTCAGCACCTATGCTGAATATAATATTCAGAATATAATATTGAGAATTACTGGTTCTATGCTTGCAATAGCCAAGAAAGGAAATATTCTGTCACCCCATAGAGTCACCAATGAATTACATAACTTGCCAAGATTATAATTTCTCTAATTAAAAATGTTTAAGCTCTTCCTTAAAACAAAATTATGGTATACACTTTAACTTCTGAGTTTCAAATAAAAAGTAAATATTTATGTAAATCCATTTCCCTATAAAGGTCTATATGTTTTCATATGCATCTAATTTGTCATAAGAAACTTCAATTAACTTCTTAACAATTGGTAACTAGCTACTCAATAATCCAGATGACAGCCAAAGGAAGTAAGAAAACTCTTATAAGATCCAAAGCCATTCCTAACATTTCCACAAATTTTTAGAAAACTTACATTATCTCAATCACCTCTGTCTTCATTCTGTACCATAGAGGCCCATAGAAATAAATCTTCTTTTTATGTCTTCCCATCCCAAATAAATACCATGTAAATAATTAATGAGTTCAATAGAATGATTTTCAATTTTTAAAAATTTAGTTTAATTGATAAATAATAATGTCACACAATCCTTAGGGTGTTGCTTCAACAGCCAGAAACTTCTGTGGCTGGAGGCATCTGTGCTTGAGGTTTGCTCAGGCTGCTGGGCTCATTTGCCCACTCAGCCTAGCAGGCTAAACTCAACTTGCACTACTGGCCCAGATCCCATGCATGCCAAGGGTGAGCCAGGCACAGTGTGGCAAAGGGTGTGTGAGAGAGCAAGTACTGGGTTCAGCCACTGCACACAGCCAGGCACAACAGCTGCTGTAGCAGGGTGGGAAGGTCCAGGCACCAGCACAGGTGCCAGCTCTATGCAAGGCTGCAGCTGGATCAGATATATTGTAGGTGGCTTCCACTGCGGGCACCAGTGTCTGAACAAGGGGACTGCATTTTTTCCAAAAAGCTTGGAGACGCCAAGAACCACAGATCCTCAAAGAGGGTGTTATGGCATATCACAGCCCTGGCTCAGGGGGCCCCAAGGTCTGGGCTCCTAAAAGGGCCACAGCTCTTCTCTCTTTCTCCTTACCTGTTACCCTCATCTCTTGGACTGGCCTAGCCCCACCTCTACTTTGTGTCATGTGTGGTGGTCACGTGGCACTAGCAGAGATGGAGGCCTATGGTGTTATAACCCCTTTGGCTCCCCCCAGCAAGGAGAGCTGGGCATGGAAGTGTTACAGTTCCTTTCATTCCCCTCATTCGGAAGAGTCTCAGGTTCTTGTCTCACATCCAGGAAAAAATGAGTTTATGCAGACAACTGGAGGGTGAGTGAAGCAAAAAGGAGCTATACTCAGTGACATAACAGTTCTCAGCCTAGAAGAGACCTGAAATAGGTACCTCCCATTGGTAGTCAGGTCGTCTGGATAAGTGTTGGAGTCTGGCTGATTCTGGGGTCTTTATGGGTTCAGAATGGAGGAAGTGCATGCTGACTGGTCCATGAGCAAGTGGAAGTGTGTGCTGATTGGTTCATGGGAGGACCTGGAAAAAGCCCCACTTGATTGTCCCAAAGGCATCAAGGAGGTTCTCACTACAGGTGTTGGACTTCACCTGTAACTGGCAGCACAGGCCCCTGGCTTCAGGCTGTCCCTGGCTTGAAAGTGGTTTTTCACTGGGGACACACCCCTTTCTTCCTAGGAACCTGTCTTCCTCCTATTGCCATCAATAATTTTTTATGTTTTATATATATTTATATACACACATATATATATGGAGTTCAATGCAATGTTTTGATATAACATTGTGAGATGATTAAATCAAGCTGATTAACAAATCCAGCACCTCACGTATCATTTTTTTATGGTGAAAACATTTAAGGTCTACTATTTTAATAATTTTGAAGTAGACAATGCATTATTATTTAATATAGTTACCATTCTGTGCAATAGATCCCTACAGCCATATTTCTCCTGTCTGACATTTTTTATGCTTTAATAAACATCTATCTTTCTCCATCTATCTCCCCCTAACCTAGCCTTTGATAACCATGCAATGACATTTTAAAAAGACTTTTGGAAGAAAGAAAAGACAAGCTTAAATCTCAGAAAAGTAAAATAATCCTAAATGGAACATTAAGCATTAGACAATTTCATTGTTAGAACATATAGAGCCACTCCAATTGAAAGCATTCCCACTGGACATTTTCTCAACATTTCCTAAGTCTTTTATTTTCTCCTTTATTTCTTCTCTGTGTCTTTCACATTTGGAAGCATCATTCATTCATTCTTTGAACAAGTTCGTACTAAGGACTCACTATGTTTAAGACCCCATAAAAATACATGAAGTTTCTGCATGAATAGAACTTAGCACTTTACTTCAAGAATTTCCTAATACCAGTCCATGGGAGAACAAACAGTGAATAAATAACTGTGCATAATAACATCCTTCCAAAAGAGAGAGAGAGAGGGTGTGTGTGTGTGTGTGTGTGTGTATGTGTGAGTGTGTATGTGTGTGAGAGAGAGAGAGAGAGAGAGAGAGAGAGAAACTAGTTAACTGACAAGTATTTTATAACTTTGATAGATGGCTAAATATTAAATATTTAAATGTTTTAAATGTTATGTCTTGTGAAAGAAGAGTCCAGTGATGTACTATATAATATAAATATTCCATGGAAGTATTTATTTTTAAGGTAACAAATTATACTCAGAATTTTACCCCGGACCAGGAATCAGGAAGAGATATTTCTATATTGGATACTGTTACTATGTAACTATCCTATAAAAATCAAATTAATTCACTTATTTTAAAAATTAAAACATTTCAATGCCTTCATTGTGTTATAATTGACATACAATAAACACCATGTACTTAAAGTGCATCCTTTGATAATTTTTCACCTGGGTATATACATTGCTAAACCATCACTCTCATCAAGGTCATCAAAACATTTATCACCTCCAAAAATTTTCTCATGCTCTGTTGTAATCCCTCACTCCTGCTTCTCTCTGTCCCCATCCCAAATAACCATTGATCTTTTCCTACTACAGATTTCTGTTTTTTAGAATTTTACATAAATGAAAACATAGCATATGTATTCTTTTTTTCTGGCTCCATATTTGGGGATTCATCCACATAGCATGTATCAACTGTTCATTTTTTTGATTGCTGAGTAATATTTCATTGAATAGATAGGCTTCAATTTCTTTATCCTGTCAGTTCTTAATGGAAGTTAGGATTGTTTCCATTTTTTGGCTGTTAAAAAGTGAGGTGCTGTAAATATTAAGCACAAGTCTTTGTGTATACGTATGTCTTCATTTCTCCTGGGTAAATACCTAAAAATGGAGGAGCTAGATCATATGTCAGAATTTTCATCCCTTTTAAGACTGAATAATATGCTGTTTATATTATGTGATATATATATATATATATATATATATATATATATATCACATTATGATTATCCACTTATCTATCAATGGACACTTGGTTTGCTTTCATATTTTAGCTATAGTGAATAATGCTGCTATGAACTTGGATGTAAAAATATCACTTCAAAACCCTAATATAATCCCACTCTTACTTTGATTTTGGTATGTTGAGGCTTCTCTCACTTTTTCTAAGTCCATTTAGCTACTGGTTTGTCATGTTGGCAGAAAAGCAACTTTTTATTTCACTGATTTTCTCTAATGTTTTCTGTTTTCCTTTTCATTTACTTCTGCTCTCATTTATTATTTCATCCCTTCTGCTAGCTTTCCACTTACTTTATTTTTCTAGGTTTATGCTATGGTTTGAATGTACATATTCCTCTAAAATGTATGCATTGGAACTTAGCTTCCAAGGAAATAGTATTAATAGGTGAGGCTTTTGGGAGATTATTAGGCCGTGAGGGCTCCACCCTGGTGAATGGGGTAAGTTCCCTCATAAAAAAGGCTTAGGTGAGTCCAGAGCTCTTTTATGCTTATTCACCATGTGAGGCAACAGCATTCATCTCTTCTGGAGGATTCAGCAACAAGGCATAATTTTGAAGCAGAGAACTTTTCTCCCCAAAAACTAACTTTGCTGGTACCTTGATTTGGAAGTTCACAGCCCCAGGACTGTGTGAAATAAATTTTGTTTATTTATAAATTACCCAGTTTGGGGTATTTTATTATAGCAAAACAAATAGACCAAAATAGTTTTTTTAAGTTATAAAGTTAAGTTGTTGGTTGGGGATATCTCTTATTTTTTAATGTGCATTTATAGCTATAAATTTTCCCCTTACAGTGCTTTTGCTGTGTCTCCTGAATTCTGTTATGCTGTGAGTTGCTTTCATTAATCTCTAAGTATATTCTAATTTCTTTGTGATGTATTTTTTGATGTATTTCCTGTTTAATAGTATGTTATTTAATTTTCATAACTTTGTAAATTGTCTAGTTTTGCTTTGATTATTGATTTATAACTTCATCTTGTTGTGGTCAGAGAAGAAACTTTATATGATACCTATTTTTAAAAATCTCACAAATTAAGTTTAGCCTAAAGTTGCTTCCTTATTGTGAATTCCTACATTAAAAAAATGTCAACCTAACCTTATATGTAAACAAAGTACAAGGTAATTTAAGAGCATATTATTGTAATAAATAGTTGAATCTCAGAAAATCACAGCAGCTAGGCATCAGCCAATCACAGTCTACCTGCAGATAAGACTATGTCTACGTAAAAATATGCTTTATCATACCATGCCAAATAAGGCAAATGTCCAACAGTTACTAATCTATTTCATTCTGTATAGCACTTCTGTTTATAAAGACTGCCTGTCTACATTGCTGGGTGAAGCTCTCTGAACCCCTCCCTGTTCTGAGTGCTGCCCAATTCATGAATTGTTTTTTGCTCAAATAACCTCTGCTAAATTTAATCTATCTGTTTTGCTTTCAAAAAAATTCCATTGAAAATTAGTAAATGGCCTAATGCATCAACTATTTTGGGAGATGTCCTATGTGTACTTGAGAAGAATGTATATAACATTGTAGCAAATAGTGTTCTGTACAAGTCATATATATCTAGTTGGCTTATTGTGTTAAGTGCTCTGTTTTCTCACTTATTTTCTGTCTGGTTGTTCTAACCATTATTGAGGGTGTGATACTGAAGTCTTCACCTATTATTGCAGAACTGTCTATTTTCTCCTTCATCCTACCAATTTTTAATTTATACATTTTGATGGTTTGTTATTAAGCACATAAAGGTTTATAATTGTTATGTCTTCTTGATGCATTGAACCTTTTAGTAATATATAATGTCCTCCTTGCCACATAAGTTTTAGTTTAAAGTCTATTTTGTCTGATATTAGTGTAACCTCCTTTGCTCTCCTTTGCATGGAATTACTCTGTTGCTTGGAAAACTCTTTGCATGGAATATCATTTTCCATCTTTTCACTTTTGATTTATTGGTGACTTTGGATCACAATGGAGGGAAGTACAACAACAATGTCCAGCTGTCTCTTTGCAGCTCTGTGAACAAAAGCAGCAATCAATGATTAAAGTACAGACCCCTAATATTTAGAGGACAAGGTACTTTTTTATCCACGTTGGCTCCCAGAAGCTGTATACAGGCTGCTCTAGGAACATGTGCACACGTGACTGACACAGGTTTGGCAGTGGGAAATGGGTCGCTGCTACTGTGCAAAGATCAGAAATTCATTGAGTTTTACCCCTTTTACCATCCCAAAAGGGTGAAAGTTGCAAGCCTCTGACAGACTCCAGGGTTCCAAAACAATTACATCAGGCAGGTCCTGAAAGTGCAACTGTTTTCTAGTTAGGGAGACAGATTTCTGGTGTTCCAGGAATCCATTATCTTCCTAGAGTTTTGATTTCAAGCTATTTCACTTTGTGGAATCACTGGTTATTTCTTCTTCTACAATCAGGATTGTACCATTGTTAGAGATCAAATGAGACAAAGTGAATTATATAAAAAGAATGTAATGTATTGTTAAATAAATTTGTAGGAGGTCATTGATTTGCACTAAGCTCCTGCACTATGATTTAATAGAGCAAAGCAAAATGGAGTCACTCATGCTAAATAAAGTTCCACGTATTCAGACAGAAACCAATTTGTTTATCTGACGTTCTAAGAAATAAGGACAGCTATAGCCAAATTCTCAAACAGGCCAGTTTTAGCTGGCACAATTAAAAAGTCCTATCTGCTTTAGCCTTTACAAGGAAAATAACCTGATGTCAACTGATATTGACCAATGTCTTTTTGCTGTTTCTTTGTACCCAATTAAGCCACCTTATAAAAACTACCATGCCTAGCATAGCACCTATGATTTTAATGAGGTACTCCCCAATTGGTGAATTCCAAATAAAGACCAATTAGATTGTTTAACTATGTTTGCTGAAATTTTGTCTATTGAGAGCATTAATTTTTTTCCTAATACGAAGTGTTATTATTTATTTGTATTATCCAGTGGCCTATTATTTGTGAACTGTAGACATTGCTGTAATTTAAAAAAATGTTTATGAAATAAAATTTTATATCTGTTTCATCTTCAGATTAGTTGATTAAAAATGTTTCTTTTCCTTTCAATTGATAAGTTTTTTAAAATCAAGTTTTATCTTTCTCAAAGGAATAAAATTTATTAGATAAAACCAGGATGAGTGGAAAGTGATGCCTATTAATTCAAATCTTTCTATTTAAAACGTTAAATAAAAAGGTAAATAAGAAAAGAAGCAAAGGGGGAGAGAGAGAGAGAAATAAATAAAAAATAAAAAGGTAAGAAGAAAAGAAGTGAAGGGGGAGAGAGAGAGAGAGAACAAAAGAAAGGAGGGAGGGAGGGAGGGAGGAAGGAAGGGAGGGAGGGAGGGAGGAAGGAAGGAAGGAAAACTGCCCTTTAAATTATTTTATTGCCTCCCATCAATTTCTTCTTCTTCCTCCACTGCCTTAACCAAAGCCTGTTTTGGCCCAGGCTTTGGCTCTCAAAAGGACCACAAGTTTTTTGGTATTTACTCTTTAATTTTCTTCCCTTACTTCTGCTTTAAACAATGAAGTTGACATTCTCAAAAATTGTAGGTGTTTTGAATTCCTAAGCGAATCTTCCTGTGTGTAAGGGATCCAAGAGCTGTCATAAAGTCTATTCTATAATGATGTGTCAGTGTGTCACTTACATGATTCACATAGGGCTGGGTGGTTTTTATTGAGGGTTTCACACTGGCAGCCTAGAGTAGGGAATCTCATTTTAGGTGAGTTACTGCTAACATGTCTAACAGGTAAATTTTTTATTAATGTTGGCAAAGAATAACCTGGATGACCTGTAAGCCCAAAATGATTAGGTTATACCAAAACTCAGGGGAAAAAATGACTAATTTTCAATGTCATTGATGTGCTATCATAATTCTCCCTTGGCATGGGTCTTCAGAAATTAATAGAAACCAGTTTGTTTAAGAGATTAATATATTACAAATGTTAGGATTTTAGAATAGTTAAATGATTCTTATTCTCTATTAGCAAGGGAAGCTTTCAATAAGGCAAGATGCAAACTCTGCTGTTGCTGAGTCAAGTACAATAACATTAGCACAGCTCAGCCTGTTTTTAGACACTTGCTAGTTTTTGAAGGAGCAAGGTGAATTTGCCTAGTTCTAACCATTGCCTTTCCCTGTGCTTCCCATGTCTTTCCTGCTGTGTGTTTCCGAATTCGTTTTCCCTGTTTGTCTCCAGATATATTATGTTAATAACAAGTTTCTGTAACTCTAAGTAATCAAATTCCATTCTTTATCTATAAAGATCATCAAAGGCATTTCTCTCTCCCGTTGAGAAATATACAATGCATTTTTCCTCCATTTTGGGAAACATAGTACAAATACATGTTAGAATCAATAATGAATTTGATGAGAAATAATAAAATGATTACAATGATGAGTTTGTTTTCACCATCTGTTACAGACATGCCTGAGTTTATTTTCTGTTTACCAGTCAATTTATGACGTTAATTTTTTTCTCAATTGTTAAAACTTTTAAAGTTAAGTGAAGAAACTCCATAATGACAAATATAGTCATTAGATTGTTTTAATAATATTAAAATAAAATTATAAGCAAGGATGTCATAAACCATTCTATCAGTTTAAAAATTTATGACAATATTTTCTCATTTGATTTTAGGAGCTTTTATTGAACAGGGTGGTAAGTCAGTCAGTTAATAACTATTTACTAGGTGTCAGGCACTGTTCTATGTATTAGGAGTAGGAAGTTTTAAAATATATGCTTTATGAGTTGATTGTTAATGTGGACAGAGACAATGCCAAATGTATGGGTTGTGTATCCATTGCTCATCCATTGCCTTCTAGAATCACAACTTCCTTTTGAGTTCCTTTCCACCTGGTGTGTAGAGAGGGGGAAATTAAACACAGGTGTCCTCTGTAGTTGAAAGCAACATAGGTACTGCCTGCCCCATCAATTCTCAGTAAAGCCGGGGTGTCCATGTGACCTGAGAATGGGCAGCAGGGTCCTTTTCCCTTAATCTTGAAAATGGGAGAGATAAGGCAGCTGTGATTCATTCTCCCAGCGGCTGCACATTGACTGGCTGAACTGTTCTGTACTTATTTGTTCGTAGCCCTCTGAAGGCTCTCTAGACATTTGTTTTGCCCATCTCTCATTCTATTTCATCTGTTCCTAATTTCTTTTCAATATGTTCCTTTTGGACTTGTATTCTTATTGCTTGCAATTAAAACAGCAAAATTCCTTTAAAATATCTAAATGTTTTTGACTGAAGAACACAAAATATACAGATACATGAGTAATGATAATATTCTAGACTCTTTTATTACTAATGTGTGAAGATTTTACAACTTCTCCCTCTCTAATTCCTAATCACTCCTGCACTAGAAACATTATCTTTCTCACCATGCTCTCATACAATTCCAACCACAACATCTCCCAGTTTCTGGCTATAGCAGGATGCTTTAAGTTTTCATAGTGTGGAATGGAAAAATGTTATTGCATCAAAGTATTATGCCTTGAACAGGCTTTATCAATTCAGAAGAAAATAAAGAGCTTGTTACTATACAATACGTTTAACATTTCGGAAACAGCCAAACTGTTTTCCAAAGTGGCTTCACTTATTTACATTCCCACCTGTTTCTCCACACTGTTGCTAACACCTGGTAACATCAGTCTTCTTGACTATAGCCATTCTATAAGGTGAATAATGATAGCTCACTCTGGTTGTAATTTGCATTTCCCTAATGACTAATGATGTTGAGATTTTCCATGTGCTTATTAGCTACTCATGTATATATAGATAAAATATCTATATATCAGCAACTAATAAAATATTCATCAACATAAAATCAATAAATCATTCCATTTATAATAGCATCAAAAATAAAATACTTAGGAGGGAATTTAATGCAAGAAGTGCAAGACGTACCTTGAAAACAACAAAATATTGCTGACAGAGAGTAAAGAATGTCTGAAGAAATAGAGAGACATGCCACATTCATGGAAAAAAATCTGTTATTAAGGTGACGATTGTCTCCTAAATTGATGTATAAATTCAGTACAATACCTATCAAATTACAGCAGGATTTTTGTAGAATTTGACAAGTTTATCCTAAAATTTGTATGGAATGCAAAGAAGTAAGAATAGCCAGTACAATTTTTTCCAATACTTGGAAACAATATAAATGCCCATGAACAGCTTAAAAGATAAGCAAAATGTGGTACATAATTATAAATGCAAGTTAGAGAAGTTACAGTACTTGATTTCAAAATTCATTATCAATCTATAGTAATGAAGACATTGTGTTATTAGTATAAAACCAGAGCTATATTATGGATTTAAATCATTTATCAGACATTTGATTTGCAAACTCTTTCATTCGATGGTTTACTTTGTAATTTCATTTTGATAGATGATATATGGATATAATTTATTTATGTGTATTAATCATATTGAATACCTATGAAGAGAGCACACATTGTTGAATTGTACCAGATATTAGGAGTAAATTATTCATTTCCACAATTAAGTATAATTTACTGTAAGTTTTCAATACATATTATTTATCAGAAAGAGGAATTTTTCTTCCATTCCTAGATTATTGAAATTCTTGTCATGAATGGATGTTTGACGTTATCAAAAGTTTTTTTGTGCATCAGTTGAGATGATCAGGTGTTTTTTTCCTCTTTATACTACTTATATAGATAATGACATGAATTGATTTTTAGATGCTAAAATACATTTAAGTTTCTAGGGTATTGTTTTTAAGGTATTTTTGTGTTACTGTTTCATGAAGGATGTTGCTGGTAGTTTCATTGAAGTTTTTATTGTGATATCTTTGCCTTGCTTTGGTATCTGAATAATATCGATCCAATAGATAAAGTTGTAAATAGTCTCTGTTCATGTACTTTCTGAAAGACTTTTTAATGGTTAGTATTATTCTTTTCTTAAATATTTGAAAGATGTCATTAGTGAAGTAATCTGATCCTGAGATTCTTAATAAATAACTTTGCTATAGATCTATTCAGATTTTTCTAAGTCAGGTTTCAAAATCTGTTTATTTCTAGGAATTTTCACTTGCTTCAGTTGTCTAATTTGTTTTTTGATATACAAACAAACCCTGTACATTATTTAACATATACAACTTGATGAATTAGGAGATAAATATATGCTTGCAAAACCATCACAATCTATACCAAAATCATATTCATCATTTCCAAGAGAGACCTCTTGTCCTCTATGTTTATTATTTTTACTATTTCGGTAAAACAACCTAAGATCTACTCTGGTTTGTTGTTGTTTTTTTTTTTTTCTGAGTACACAAAATAGGATTGTTACCTATTGGCACTATGTTGTGTGTGGAGCAGATATTTAGGACATATTTATCTTGCATAACTGACTAATATCTTCCTCTTTGACTAATACCTTCCTTTTGTTCCTCCTCATAGGTCTTGACAGCCAACATTCTACTCTGCTTCTATAAATTTGATTATTTTAGGTGTGTCATATAAGTGGGATAATATACTATTTGTCCCCTTGCATCTGTTGACTGAATTTTCCTTTAAATATTGGATATTTTGAGATCTTTGCTTGTCTGGGATTATTGGATTGTATCTTGTACATTTTGAGTATTATTGGATTATTGGATTGTATCTTGTACATTTTGAATATTATTGGATTATTGGATTGTATCTTGCACATTTTGAATATAACAGACTTTGGGTCTTGTTACAGATCCTCAGGAGATGATTATATGTTGTGGTTATTGTTGTGTTGTTTTGTTTTCAAATCCATTGAGGTTCACATAATAATTTCTGTCTCACCTTCTGTGGGTTCAAATATCAGTGCAGTTTTTAAAACCTTTGCATTGTTCTTTGAGTTTATCCTATACATGCATAATTTGTGAGTTATTCTGAAACTTGGGCCATAGTTTATATTGTAGTTTATTTCTCAATTACTTTGTATCATGCTTCAGGTCTATTGAATACATGTACAGCTTGAGATTCAGCACAAGGCCTGTGTCATACACAGAATTAGGCATCCCCTTGTCTAGCTCGCTGTCTCTCTCGCTCACTTGTTTTTGTTTGTTTTTTGCAATTTAACCTCAGTCTAGCTTTCAGCAGCTCTTGGGAGTTTTTATCTTCTATCTTCTTCCTACCTATTCAGCTGTCCTAATGTCCTCCAAGCTGGAGGTTAAATATTAATTTCTCAGGAAGCACTCCTTAACCCGAAATAACACTACATTTACTTCCAATTAAATCATTGTATGTGAACTTCTCTGCTTAATATTATTTATCCCTCAATATTATACAAACTAGCAGGTCAAGAAGTATTTGTGTATTGTCCCCTGCTTCAGTGAACATGCTTTGCTTTTAAAAGTGCTTTCCACAGTGGAGGCCTATAATGATGTGCTATTACGTTAACCTATCATTGGGTGACTGTAACTGAAATGGAAAGTTAAGAAAATTATGTCAATCATATTAAAAGAGAAATAAATTGGTAGAATAGTGGTGGTTAGGAAGTGGTTTAAAGACATAGAATATATTTTGTAACCAAAATAAGAAGTTCCAATTCCAGCACTGTCGATACTGTCATGTCCAGATGCTTATCCCCAGCTGGTCTCGATATCATGTTTTCACTTTGACACCAAAACTCAACCTCAGCAATGAATTTATGATGACTCTGGACCCAACCATAGTCCTTCTGTTAAGGTTTGCAAAACTAGTATAAGACAGTCATAACAGAATAGTGATCTGTTAAATGGCATCTCACTAGACACCAAGAATTATGGGACTTGACATTTAAATCTTAATTACACTGTAATGCCAGCACTGTGGGAGGCCAAAGCGGGTGGATCACTTGAGGCCAGAAGTTCAAGACCACGCTGACCAACATGGTGAAACCCTGTCTCTACTAAAAATGCAAAAATTAACCAGGCATGTTGGCACGCAATTGTAACCTCAGCTACTCAGTAGGCAGAGGTGGGAGAATCACTTGAGACTGGGAGGCAGACGTTACAGTGAGCCAAGATCACGCCACTGCACTCTATCCAGCCTGGGCAACAGAGCAAGACTCGGTATAAAAAATAATTAATTGAAAAAATTATTGTAAGATATTAAATATCTACAGGAAACTGCCTGCATGAATCACAAGAGAGAGAATCTCAGTACTAGTGGTGCATTTCACATGAATTTAATTGGCTCATGTAGTATACAAAGCCCAGATACATTACAAAAGACATATCTGTAAAAGATTTCTGCCATTCATCTGAAAGAAAAGGACTCTTCTCCTGAAAAGGGAAACATTTATAGATTGTGCAAAATGTGTAGTGAATAATAGATCACCTTGATTGAGAAGCTAAACTTTCCAAAACAGTTGTTTAGAACTTCTTCAGTGCTGTGAATATTTAAGACCTAAGACCAACTCTGAGATCCTCCATGAAAGAAGATCATTTCAAATTTGCAAGTCATGCATGCTGTGTAAAAGAAAACAAATAGGATATGGAAGAAATACTTAACTAGGGAAGTTGCAGAAGATATTACCGAGTGAGGGGTTGGTGATATTTTTCCCTTCAGGAGTGCGTCTGTCTGTCAGTGACAGACATCATGACGGCAGTGAATAGAAATGTGAAAGAGAAGCCAATTTACAGGAAAGCATTTCCTAGTTAAATAGAGACCAGTTGCAGATTTAGGGGAAACAGCAAAATAGTTCTGTCACACATGATTTAGAACTTTACAAACAGTGACAGTTTTCCTTTGATACTGGCAACGTGTCCTAGCTTTACAGTGCATGACTGATTTCCTCTAGATAGAGAGTATCAGTGAAAGTGGTCAGACACAAAAGAAGAAAAGAAAAGTATTTTGAAGCCCCTGAGGAAAGTATGTGTATCTATTGCAGACTTTCCAAATCGCCTTGGAAAAATAATATATTTTCTTTAATATGTGTTTGTGGGTATATATCCACCCACCTCATTCCACTCAAGACCCAAGAAGAAAAATAGTGTTTCACTTTATTGATCCAAAAGTTAGTTGCTTCCTTAAGTGACAATGGTTAACAATTAGAGATTTCTTGTTTTGTTTATTTGTCAACATAGACTTGCAATGCTAATAAACCTAAATCAATAAAATGTGTCAAAAGTTTTATAAAATTTACACATATGAAATCAGAGAGTATGCTACCTGAATATCACAAAGCCTTTTGTCCTGCTTCCTAGTATCACCTTTCCATTCAATAGGTAAAGTAGATGTCTCAAATACTTATCTTTATATATAGGAGAGCGATGCCTTTCTCCATAATCCCTCTATCACCCCTGTCAGTGGTCACCTGTGATACTGGGGAGTGGTTGGTAAATGCTTTCTCCTGAGTCACTTTTCTCTGCAGTTCATTCAACCACTTTGCAAAACTCCTAACCGTGGCACCAGCTCTGCTCCATACCTGTGCTCTCTGGACCTGGAACACCAGGATATTCATCCTTTTTTCTTCATTTATCAAAAGACCAGGCACGTAGAGCTAATGCGCAGCAGGCTTTTACTGATGTTTTAATGTGTAAAAAGGAGAACTTATCAGTCAAACCAGAAATAAATTTAAATGAGAATAGGATATCTAGGTATATATACCCCAAATCTTAAATTCCCAGATTCTCTTGTATTATTTGAGCCTATTTATGTGGTCCACCCATCCCTAATAATATGGCACACACTCCTTGCTTGAATATGATACAGATGTCTCTTTTCTGTAAAACAACATGTGACTCACAGAATCTGGCTACGTCTTCCTTTTTTGTCACAAGGTTAATAACTGGAACTAAGTCACAATTGAAGCCACCTGGGGTAGTGCTGGACCTGCTAAGGAAGGAAAGGGATGATATCCAGAAGAAGCTTCAGGTCAGAGCCCACAGTACCAGCAAAAGCTAGCAGAGTATTCATGAGGCTAGCTTCTGTGGATGCTAGATTAAGGGATGTTACATAAGGGAGCATTTACTAGTCTGGGAACATACAGATATCAACACCTTGTCAAGGACTCAGGAAAATAGTGGTAATATGCTGCTGGATAGATCTTAAAAGCATGGAAAAAGCAACAGCTCACACAGAGCAAGGTAGACAGTAGAAGAAGATATTAAAGGCTAAAACAAATGATCCTTTTAGAATGGAGGTCACGTACTGCTACGAAACTCACAGATGACCTTGTTCCATGAGAGTGAGTAGAGAATATACTGTTTACCAAAGGAAAAGTATTATCCTGGTGAGAGGGACAACTCTATCACTAAGATACTCAGTGATGGCTTCCCTCTGTGGACTATGGCTGACAAGAAGAGAAGCTGATACAGAACTGGCTTCACTGATAGCAATTCAGACACAAGTCATCTTCTCTGCTTATAAGGACTCCAGTCATATTGGATTAAGATCCACTCTAGTGATTTTTTTTTTACCTTTGTTACTACTTTATAGACCCTATCTTTAATGTCACATTCTGAGTTACTTGGTGTTAGGATATTGTTATAGCCTCAATTTTTGAGTCCCCCCAGCCCCTGTCACCCCACAAATTTAGATGTTAAAATCCTAATTTCCAAAGTGATGGTATTAGGATGTGAGACATTTGAGAGGTAATTAGATTATGAGGCAGGAACCCTCACAAATGAGTGGTGCCCTTATAAAAGAGGCCAGAGAGAAATATCTTGCCTATTCAGCTAATGGGCAAAATTATGGTGAGGAGATGGCCTTCTGTGAAAAAGCAGGCCTTCACCAGACAATAGATCTGTTTGCCTTGATCTTGGACTTTCCAGCCTCCAGAACTATGAGATACATTTTTGTTCTTTATATATAACCCGGTATATGGCATTTTATTGTAACAGCCGGAATGGACTAAAACAAACTTCAGCATATGAATTTGGGAGGGGACACAACTCAGCCCATAACATTGCTTAATAAAATGTTAACATTAGGAAGATCTCCTTATTTTAATAAGTAAATATATTTCCAGTGATTTATACATGGTGGTATAAAACCAGACATTGGATTAAAAAAATCCATTTAACATGCAACACAGAGCTATAGATTTTAATGTGACAAAATGCAAAAAGTTTATTAGTATGATTTCAAATTTTACATCACAACTAAACTGTAAGAAACTACCATTTGCTGAGTTTTTGTGTATAATTGAGGAAAATATCCACAAAATTCTGAAAAGGCTATTAAAATACTCTTCTTTTGTCCAGTTATGTATATAAATAAGACTGATGTACTTTATATACTTCTGTTAAAATGATGTGATGTACTGAAACAGAAGCAAAGATGAAAATCATGTATCTTCTATTAAGGAGACATTAAAGAGATTTGCAAAAAGTAAAACCACACCATTTTCCTCATGAATTTTCTTTGTTTTAGAATGTATGTTTCAAATTTTCTTCAACATTCAGCAAGTTTCTATACAAAGTTCTAAACTTTCCCACACTTTTCTGTCTACTTCTGAGTCCTCCATTCTGTTCTAACTTCTGCCAGTTATGCAGTTCCAAAGTCGCTTCCACATTTTTGGATATCTTTACAGCAGCATCCCACTCTACTGGTACCAATTTATTGTATTAGTTCGTTCTCATGTTGTTACTAAAGACATAACCAAGTCTGGGTAATTTACAAAGAATGAGGTTTAATGGACTAATATTCCACAGGGCTGGGGAGGCCGCAGAATCATGGCAGAAGGCAAAGAAAGAGTAAAGGCACATCTTACAGGGCAGCAACAAGAGGGCATGTGCTGAGGAACTCCCCTTTATAAAACCATCAGATCTCCTGAGACTTATTCACTATCAAGAGAACAGCATGGGTAAAACCCCCATGATACAATTATCTCCCACTAGATCCCTCTCACAACACATGGGGATTACTACAATTCAAGGTGAGATTTGGGTGGGGACATAGAGACAAACCATATCATATCTGTCTTTTTTTTATGTTATTTTTTTTGGTATTTATATTTTTTTCAAAATTATAATTCTACTAATGAGCTCATATAGATACCACTTTTAAAATTCCCTATGGGAAATGATGAAACTTGCTAAAATATCTTCCACATTCACAGTACTCTTTCTACATTTATTGTAAATTAATATTTGAATCCCAAGTTAATACCTATGAGGTAATAAGTAATCTTATTTTTACATTACATTCACTCTCCTCCTTCTTCTATTATATTTTTAAAAATTGTATTTTACATTTATACTGTTAAAACATTTAAGTCTGTCATTTTATCCCTGTAATTTAGTGTTAATTACATACAGTTCAACAATTTTACCAGATATTTTTCTGAAGTTTGTGCTAGTTTTTTTTTTTCTGAAGTTCTGAATCTGAGTTTAATCTTCTAGATTACTTAAAAAACACTCAAGAAAACAACTCTTTAGAGCTGATATATCGATAATTTAACTGTTGGTATCTGGGCTTCATATTCAAAATCAGTTTAGCTGAAATTAAAATCTTGGTTAATGTTTTCATTCGTGACTCCCTTACATTTATTATTCCATCATGTTTTGGATACTTTGTCATATATGAAGCGTCATGGAGGGATTTTCTTTTCTTTAGAAGAGACTTAGAGTTTGCTTTTATATTTGTATATATTTAATATATAATAAATACATGTAATATAAATATAAAGTCTCAGCTGCTTAGGTAGAATAGTCTAGAATTATTTTCCCATACACAGTGTGAAATATCAATATGATGTTTCTATTATTGTTATTTCTAATACTACCACTACTACTGCTCTTTTAGGAAAAAAATATCAATATGCACAGACACACACAAACATATGTATATGTACAGTATATGTGTGTGTGTATGTATGTTTCTTTTTAATTGCTTTTCTTTTTCCTCCATTATATACATTCTGTACGTTTTCACTATATGTTCTTTTCTTAATTTATCTATTTCTTTTGTTGAATTTTTAACTTTTTGTTTTACCTATGTTCTCTTTTCTTTGTTATACCTGCCATGGTGTCTACTTACTTTTATTTTTCTCCTAGTAAAATATTTATTCATTAGTGTTATTTTCCTTTTGCTGTACCCTTGCCCTTTGCACATTATTGTATTTTTTGAGCTTTATACTTTCTGACTTATCAATTTTCTTGCACTTACATAATTTTCTTAATTTTTAAGCTCATTTTGAGTTAATCTGATTTATATTCACATTTTCTCTCCTGCATTTATTATTTAGACAGGATTCTGTTCATTTACATATTTTCCTTAAAATATTTTTGCATCAGTTTAATCGTAGTATTTTTTAGTTGCTCATCTTGAAATTAGATTTTTCTGTGCTTTTAAAAGATGAGTTCTGCCTAGTTTTAAATTGGGCCAGGGTATTATTCTTAGAGAGCTCACTCCTATCTAACTTACTGCTAATTATTTACAACTTGTATAGTATGGTTCTTAGATTTTCCTCCTATGGACACTCCTTCAATATCTGAGTATCTTTATATTTCAGGTCCAATGTTGCTGCCTTGCCATTTTTGAATTCTCTGTTCAGCAATTTTTGCTTAAGTTTGGTCTCTCTCCCCCATAAGGAAGTTTTCGTTCAGAATTACAGTGAAACTTAAAGTCTAAGGCCTACTCTGCATGTGAATTCTAGTAAGTGCCTGTGATGTCTTCTACTCACCTGCAGTTTTCAAACTGTGGTATCTTAGCAATGATATAGTAGATTTTTATTTCCCTATTTTATGAGAACAATAAAGTGAACATTTCTGCATGACAAATAAACAATATTTTATAAACTTTGTAACTTTTGTTGTACAATTTCATGTTCTCTAGCTCTATGAGGATGTGTATTTCTATGACTTAGCCTACAATTCATATCAGGCTAGGCTGGGTCTGCATGTCCTGTGGCTTCATCCAGGTCTGTGATAGTGATATGAAGGGCTAATTTTAATGAAATGTTACCAGTGTATTCTCAGAAATCACTCTCAGGGTAAACTGTAACAGGAATATGTTAGTATACACAGTATTTGGCTCCAGTTCATCCAGCAGTATATCCATCTAAGTGGACTATTAAAATGTCCCCCTTTCTCTACTTTTGTTAGTAAGATACTCAGATTATTGTAATCATTGTTGTAAACAGCAATTACAGAGTAATGCAATTATTTAGGCATGAAGCTTTAAATATTAGTAGTATAAAAGTTGTCTGCAAAGAGAGATGTAAAGTGTATTTATTTAAATATATAAAATATTTTAATACAAATGTATGTATCAAAATCCACATTTTAAAGGGGCATAGTAAACACTTAACAACAAAAAACAAAAAGTGTACAATTCCTCAGAGTTAATTTCCAAAATACTATGCATTCACAAAAATGTGACATATAATAGAGAAAGAAAACCTTTAATATTGAAACCAACAAGCCATACAAAACTAAGAAAGTTTATATTTAATGAAGTTCTTTTAATATGTCAGAGTTTAAAAGGCTGGAGTAATGAGAATTCTACTTTCATATTAATTAAAATGTTTAATATAAATTAGGATTAGAATATATTTTGTTGGTTGATGGATTTTTTCCCCCTAAAATTGCTAACTTAGAACTAATTTTCAATTGGATTCTGGCCAAATTGTCAAGGAAATTCAGTAAAAACAAAAGCTTTACTGTTCATAATACCATATCAAGAAGATTGATTTGTACAACATTTATTATAGGCCAAACAAATGTTAAAGGTGCATAGTCCATATAACTGCCTTAGGTAAAACACTGCGAGAATTATTCATCCAACCAGCAATAAATCTAATCAGCAGATGTAAAAAAATTATATTGTTAATTTCCCGTGATTCTCTAACTGAATCTGAGTTTCACTGATTTTAACTAAAAAATAGAACAATGTATTTGGGACATTAAATTGCATGCAATTTTAATGTGAAATCTTTGTGTTTCAGAAAAAAATTAAATAGCACATATTTTTTAATTCCAGTTGTGGTAAAATACACATCACATGTAATTTACCTTTGTATCCATTTTCAACTGCACAATTCACAGGCATGAAATATATTCATATTGTTGTGCAATAATCACCATTATCCATCTCCAGAAGTCTTTCATAATCCCAAACTGAAACTCTGAACCAACTGAAAAATAATTTCCTGTTATCACCTCCTCCTGGCTCTGGTAACCACTATATTGCTTCATGTCTCTATAAAGTTGCCTGCTTTAGAAACCTTACATAAATGGACTCATAATATTGGCCCTTTTGTGTACGTTATATTTTTTAGAATAAGGTTTTCAAGGTTCAAGCATGTTGTAGCATTTATCTGTATTTTTTTCTTTTTAAAGCTGAATAACATTCAATTGTATATATATATACACCACATTTTTGTTTATTAATTAATCTATTTATTATACTTTAAGTTCTGGGATACATGTTCAGATCATGCAGGATTGTTATCTAGGTATACATGTGCCGTGGTGTTTTGCTGCATCCATCTCCCCATCACCTCCTACATTAGGTATTTCTCCTAATGTTAGCCCTCCCCAATCCCCCCATGCCCTGCTATCCTTCCCCTACCCCCCATCCCCCAACAGGCCCGAGTATGTGATGTTCCTGGGTTCCTGTGTTCTCATTGTTCAACACCCACTTATGGGTGAGAATATGTAGTGTTTGGTTTTCTGTTCTTGCATCAGTTTGCTGAGAATGATGGTTTCCAGATTCATCCATGTCTCTGTAAAGGACATGAACTCATCCTTTTTTATGGCTGCATAGTATTCCATGGTGTATATGTGCCACATTTTCTTTGTCCAGCCTATCATTGATGAGCATTTGGGTTGGTTCCAAGTCTTTGCTATTGTAAACACTGCTGCAATAAACATATATGTGCATGTATCTTTATAATAGAATGATTTATAATCCTTTGGGCACATACCCAGTAATGGGATTGCTAGGTCAAACGGTATTTCTATTTCTAGATCCTTGAAGAATTGCCATACTGTCTTCCACAATGGTTGAACTAATTTACACTCCCACCAACAATGTAAAAGTGTTCCTATTTCTCCACATCCTCTCCAGCATCTGTTGTCTCCAGATTTTTTAATGATCACCATTCTAACTGGTGAGAGGTGGTATCTCAATGTG
>CAUYLG010071205.1:0-21391 GCA_963573385.1 Cacajao melanocephalus | reverse complement strand
TATATTATATAATATATATGTTTATATAATTATATAATATAATATATAAAATAAATATATAAATATAATTATATAATATAATATATATATTTATATTTATATATAAATATATATATATTATATAATATATTATATATAATATATATATATTTATTTCACCAAAAGATGTTTGTAGCAGTCCTACTTGTAGACACACAGATGCACAGACACACACACGCATACTTTTCTCAGGGTGTAAACCTAGCAGTGGAATTGGTCGTTCATAGGATATACATAATTCAGCTTTAGTGAATCCTGCCAGATAGTTTTTTAGACGTTGCACTATTTTAAACTTCTGCAGAAGAGCATGAGAATTTTAACTGCTCTGTCATCCACTCCAACACTAGACACTTCTGTCTTTTTCACTGTAGCCATACTGGAGGGTTCTGTCACCCTGCGATATTTTCGACTGAGGCTCCAAGAGGTGAGATATCAAGATACCAGAGTCGATGAGAGACAGTCTCTTTCTCCCTGATAAAGAATTTACAAAGGAAGTAAAATAGGACCTGTTTCTTGGCTCATGCATCACTTAGCAAGATAAAAGCTATAAGAAGGACTAGGAGAGATTTGAAGAGGTTAGGAAAGTGGGGTTTTTTTTTGGAGACAGCCATTGTTATGCTTTGGGGTTGGGGTGGGTAGGTTGTGCTATTTTCTGACCAAATGCCTAGTGAGAGGAGCTTCAAGGGAGTAAGTACTCCTGGGGAGCTTTGAAATGTTCCCTGTATTTGGGGGACAAGGAAGATTGGTGCCTGAACCTTGACCAGGATGGGGATCTGACTCCAACCTAGGAAACCTAGAGAACTAGAGGAAGGCTTTCAGACTTCTTTGATATTGGAGAGTGCTGCTGCATTCTTTACTCCCAGGATTTTAAAAATAGAGATATATCTTTGTTTTCTATCAAAAGGGAGCTATACAGTAGAGAAAACAAGAGAGAGTGAGCATGCAACAGGGTCATTTGAGGTGCTCTTGGTCATGTTTAATAGGGCCAGCTATAGAAATGAAGGGATCTTGTCAGAAAGAAGCTTGAAGTGAACAGCTGGATTACCCCTAAGTGGCTACCTGGAGTGCAGATACATCTGTCTTGGGTCAGGGGAGTTGCAGGAGGAGGGGTTGAGCTCAAGAGCCTTAGGATGGTGAGTTTGAATCATCTCACAGGCCTGGAGAGTCGGGGTTTATCCGGCCAAGTAAGAACTGCCTCTTCCCATTTACTCATCTCCCAAAGAAGTCCAGAGGAGAAACAGCCCCTAGTGGTGAGGAGAAGAACTCAGAGATGAGGGTGTGTTCATAATCTTCAGGCAGTTTTCCATTCTTTCAGTCTTTGGCATGCCTTTTTATTCTTTTAACAGTGTCTTTGTTAGAACAAAAGTTTTTAATTTGAACCGGTCCTGTTTGTTTCTTCTTGTGTGAATTGTGCTTTTGGTGTTATATCTGATAACTCATCACCAAACTTAAGGTCACACAACTTTTCTCCTATGTGTTCTGGAAGTTTTATAGTATTATATTTTGAATTTAGATATATCATCCAGTTTGAAATAAATTTTGTATGAGATGTGAGATATGTGTTAAGGTGAATTTTTAAACTTTTTCTTTTGAACATCCAGTTGTTCCTATAGCATTTGTTGAAAACACTCATTTCTACATTGTATTGCCTTTGCATCGTTTGTTAAGATCGCAGTCCATTCGGGATACCATAACAAAATGCCATAGACATAAGTAATAGAAATTTATTTTTTAGAGTTTTGGAGTCCAGGAACTCCAGGGTCAAGGCACCAGCAGACTCAGTGTCTGGAGATGGTTCATAGATGGTGGCTTCTCACTGTGATCTCACATAGCGGAAGGGATGAAGAGCTTTCTTGGGTCTATTTAATAAGGGCAATAATCCCACTTCCACCCTCATTACCTAATCACATCCCCAAAGGCCCCACATCCTGTTATTGCCTTTTCTTTATATATTGTCAAACTTGATTTGCCAAAATTTGTTTTAGAATTTTTACCTCTATATTCATAGGGCATATTGGTCTGTGATTTTTTTTTTCTTTGTTTTGTTACCGTCTGGTTTTGGTATTAGGATAATGCTAGTCTCTTCTGTACTCTTCAATTTTCTAAAACAGTTTGTGTAGAATTAGTAGGATGTCTTTATAAAATGTTTGGAATTCAACAGTGACACCAACTAGGTCTGGAATTTTCTTTGTGGGAAGGTTTAAACTGTAAGTTCAGTTTCTTTAATAATTGTAGGTCTGTTCATGTGACTTATCATTGAATAGGCTTTGATAGTTAATGTCGTTAAAGGAATTTATTAATTTTACCTAAGTTGTTGAATTTATTGGCATAAAGATGTTAATGATGTTCCATGTTATCCTTTTAATACCTGTAGGATCTATAGTGTTGTTACATGAATTACTGATATTGGTAATTTTATGTTTCTTCCTTTTTTCCTGATCAGTCTGCCTAGGGATTTATCAGTTTTATTACTCTTCCCCTGATTTTTCCCAATTCTTTCTTTCTGTTCCATTTTGTTGATTTCTATTGTTATGTATTTCTTCCATTATGCTTACCTTTGGTTCAGTTTACTCCTCTTCTAGTCCTGTGATGGAAGCTGAGGGCATTTGACCTGTAAAACTAGATGTTATGAAAGGCAGTGGCCAGATACAATACTTGCGGCCTCAGATATTTATCTTCTAATGCACAGAGACTGAATTTAAAGTAAACCTGAAATTTTATTAGAAGTCAAATATAGTTTCTAATTATATTAATTATCCCTAAAACTTAGAAAAATAATCATGTCTGGAATATAGCAATGCAAGAGTATATTTTACTTGATTGAGTTGTATATAATGGAGGACAAGGGTAAGTAATCTTCTGTCACGAAGGAGCTACCCAAAGGAGGTCTTTAAAACTAATGGTGAAAATGTTGGGCTTTTGGGTGAAGATAAATGAAAAGAGAAGTAGAAATTCTGTGCCTGTGGAAGGATTTTATAGTCTGTCCAGCCAGGGAGAGGCAGGGAAACATATTAGTTCCTCTAAGAAAGAACTACATCATTCTTGCTTTTGAATGCACCATAGAACCAATGTCCTTTCACGTAATAATTGCCCAAAAATTATTGAGTGTTTCGAATTGGCAATGAAGTGATAGAGTTTGGGCAATTATAATAATCATATCTGAGAAATAGGCTTCTTAAAATTCAGAGAAAAAATAGATTTGATTCTATGGCCAGGATGTAGTTCATGAGACTGTAAAGCTTCATTATTCTGATAATATAGTAATAATCTCCAACTGAAAGGAAAGATTTAGATGACTTATTAATTAAATGTAGCCCTCCAGTGGTAAACCAGCTGGTAAGTCCACACTGAAAAGGACTGTGTATAAGTGAAAGGATGACATGGTTTGTGAGAAGTGGGAGAGTATGTTGAATGAAGCTAAAGCGATGCAAACCTCTGTGAATGGAAGACAAGCTTACTGTCTATGGGGAGGAATCCACGAGCATCCTGCTTGTGGAAGTGCAAAGACAGAATTTATTCTGTAAATTCAAAACCAGGGTTGCTGCATGTGAGAGGCACAATAAACAAGAAGAACCATACAATGTGGCACATAAGTATTTTTAGGAATAGTTCTGAAAATCCAAAAAAAGCTGGAATGAACTGAAACTTACGATACATGCCAGAGACCAAAGTGACTTTGGGAATATTTGTTCAGAATAATGAACAGTGATTCGCAGTTTCAACCTGTTTTACTTTCATGTCTGTGCAGAGCATAGCACAAACATGGCTTAAGTGAATTTGGGTTCGTAGTCCAGATGTATATTCCAAGGTACCAGAGTAAGGATCAAAACTGTTCTCAGTAATCTTTAGTCATGAAGAATGAATGAAGTGCCCAGAAGACATGATTTTTCAGAGAAGAATTGTGGTTATTACAAACATTGCAGCTTTTTATAAATCCCTCCTACTTTTGACAGGTACAGGATTGACATTTGAGGATTATTTATGCCAAATTTCCCCAAGTTTACCTTGCTGAAATTTTTGTTGGATCCTATGCATTTTGACATGTAGTGTTTTCCCCTTAATATTGTTATACTTTTTATTTGATTAAATTTTTATTTTTGATGAGATTTCTTCAATTAACAAGCAGTTGGAATATTTCTATTTAAACTTTTGTTATTAATTCTAGTTTAATTGTTCTGTGGTAAAAATGTAGTTTGTAACATTTCTGCTTTCTACTTTTACAAATATGATATATCTATATAAATGGTTTATTGAACTTGGAAAATAAGGTTACATTTTCAGCTTTTGGTGTTCAGAGCTTGATGTATGATAATTTAATTTTTAAAAGCATTGTTCAAATATTTTATGCTTTTAATTTTTTACTTGGCTCTGTCATAGATTAATACATTTGTATTTTATCTATTTTTTAATAATGTAAAATATACTTCCCAACATTGTATTTATAACTGATAAAAGTTTTCAAAAACATATTTGATGATATATGATTTCCTATATAAACATTCATGACAGACCTTTCATCATAAAATTTCCTTCTATCTAAAAGACCTGAATTTTGAGGTTCTCCCCCCAGTTTTATGTTTTAATATTGCTACTTCTGCTTTCTTTTTTGTTTGTATCTGCGAACCTTTAATATTTCGTCTTTGGTGTCACATTGTTTCAAGTGTGCCCCTTGGAAACATCATGTCACTAGAATTTTACAAAATTGTCTTCTTTTCAGCAAAATATCTTTATAATTATTTCATATTTTAAGTATAACTATTACGCTTTGTTTTGCTTTTCTCATCTTGCTTTCTGTGCTATTCAAATTTTTTTTTGCATAAACTCATAATTGTTATTAAATTCTGCAGTGATTTGAAATGTTAGGCATTCTTCTGAAAGTTTTCTGAAGACTTTCTTAAAGTGTGGTACACTATCAAATAGCTGGATAAGCTACCCTTTTCTCTAGTTCTGAGTTGCGTAGTTGGGATTTCCCATCTTCTGCTATGATGTTCACTTTCTGAGATGAGAAAGCAGAAGTTTGGGTAACAATATTTGTGTGCCTTTTTGACAGTCTTTCATTTATTTGGTAGTATCTGCACTGTATCTTTCAGAAATTTCCCAGGGTTTCTACCATAGGGATAAATTCCTTTTAGATTTTTAGTACTGATTCAGGTCTCTCTCTTTTCTCCCATCTTTCATATTTCTTTTATCCTTTTAGCAGTGACACAGGAGAGGGGAGGTAGCAGTTTGTATGGAAGCTTCTATCTTGACAGAAATTTGGTATGCCATATTTTAAGAGGTACTGTGATAAATCAGAGGAGCTTGACTTAGATGGATAGAAAATGAATCAAATGATAGACAATTGAAGAAATAGAAATATTTATGCCTAGAGAAGATCAAACATAAGTGGGATGTGATTGCTCCCTTCACATACCCAAAGGAATACCATGTGACCAAGAAACATACCGACGCCATGTTGCCTCACAGGCTAGTACTAGAACCAGGATGGGCAAATTAAACTTGTTCAAGCTGCTGAGAGAAGGATACTTTCTTAAATGTGGGGTTGAACAATTTAATTTCTTAAGCTCTTTCCAACCCTATTCTTTCATTAACGTAAATAAGGTTGACATTTTTGAAATGTGGGATACAAAAGATTTTTCTGCTCTTAATTTAGTATATGTAAAAATTAAATGGAACAATTGGTAAAATGCATCTATCTGAGCTCAGAAATTTTGATTTGTTTAAGTTTGGGCAGCATATTTTTTATTGATAGTAACCAGTGCTTTAAAATGTCCATAAATATTATTATAACATAATGCATTAGTTTGAGTAAACATTGAATGCAAACTTTAAAACATTTGTGACTATAATTTAGAGTTTTGTAAATAAATGGAAAATGGCACCTAAGTGAATGAGGGACATGACTGAAATGAACAATTGTACGTAAAACTATGTCAATTTGTGTCATTGAGGAAGGAGACACCAGGATGTAATTGGAAGTGAAGATAAAGGGTAAAGGGAGCAGAGGAAGGCAAAGGAAATCTTCAGATTGTGGTGAGATTTGCACCTCAACAGCTGAGAGAGGAAAGGAAAGAAGATGGGGTATGGAGAGTCTTAGCTCTAAGGAGTCTGAGCCAACCTGGCAATTGGCTCTAATGTGACTGACCACAGAAAAGTCCATTGTTGGGCAGATACAGTCAGGCTCTGACTCCTGCGTGGTGCCTGGTCATTGATGAGAGCTTTGTAGGCAGCGTGACCTCGGCTTCAGCAAGGCAGCAGCTCTGAGATGCTGTAGTTGGAACTGAGTTACCTTTACCCCTTGTGACAGGTACTCTCTTGAAGGGAGATGTGAACAGTGCACGCTTATGGCTGCCACAAAGTCCAAGTTATATTTTTGTCAGTGCTAGGCAGTACGAGTGCTCACTTGGAGACATAATTTGACATCATCTGTACTGTTTTCCTTTGGCTTCTGTTTATTTGACTTTACTTTTAAGTCTCTCAACTTCTATTTTGTCATTTTTTTTCACACATCAGGTATACAATAAAAATGATTCTATCTGTGTATACTTTTGTTTAAATCGATGTAAAAATAAAATACTCCTCATCAGGATGTGATCATAAAAAAATGGGATTTTAAAAACTCAAGAGTCTATTGTGTTATTCCTCTAGTCTGGCGGCAAGAAGAACTTAAACATATTAACCAATCTTTCACTGGAGCTGAAAGGAAAGCTGCTCTATGTGAACTTCTGGAAAAAGAGACTCAGATAATTGCTTCCATTGGGAGACATAGATACATTGCTTATATGGCGAATCAGGAAGCAGCAATACAAGGTTTTTTGGATAAGGTTAGTGAAGCAACTACTATTTAAATATGAATATATTCTAAGTTTAAAAATGTAGAATAATGTACCAGACAAGAGACTTACATTGCAAGAATTTACATGAATTTTGTTTAGGATTTTGATGACACATTTCTTAAAATGTGATATATATTTTATTCTGGTATAACTTTAGATTTTAATGGCAGCCTAGAGAAAAATTTGATAAGTAACATGAAATCCATACATTCTTAATTAAGGGGATTGGCCATGAAGGAAAAGATAGAGACATTTCTTGTGATTCTGTTCATTTAGATTTAGACTGGCTATATAAATTAGTTGTATATGGCGATAAAATGCAGAGTATTAAAGTCCCGAAATGTCTAGGTCTGGGGTGCTCCAATAGTAAGCAACCTGGGAGGGATAGCTATAGACTACTGTTACTGCTATGGCTCACCACATCATTAACTGACTTCAAATTTCTGACTGAAAGAATATATGCTTATTGAAAACCATGAAAACATATAATTAAAGAAAAAACTAAAGTAATTACGACTTTTGTGGTCAAACTGCCTGTTTGATATTGAATAGCCTGTTTCCATAGTGACCAATTTTCTTTTATAAACCTAGTCTTTCCAAACAACTTAAAGCCAATTCAGCTACAGAAGAAAAGGGGTGCATTTCTCTGAGATGTTAGCCTGTAGTGCTTCTATTTCTATGATTCTTATTATCTGAGGGTATTTGTTCTTAAAAGCCATATTTTTGATATTTGAAATGTCCTCCTCTCATGTTATTCACTCCCCATTTGATCTCAGTTTATCTGTGGGTTTGACTGCTACCTGCATCCCAGAACTCCCTACAGTTCCATGCCAGATCTCTTTAAGGAGTGTCCAAATCATATATCCAATTGCCTACTGTCACTGTTCTTTGGATATCCCAAGATTACACTTCAAGGACTGATCTCGTTCTGCAGCGTATAACCTACCTGTATGAGTATTTCATCATCTACCCAGTTGCTGCAGACAGAAACTTGGGTGTTATTTTTGATGTCTCCATCTAGCCACCAACCTGTTTATTCTATTGTTTAATACCTCCTACCTCCTTAATTCTTTACTGCTTCCTTTCCAAACCCACTACCATTGCCTGTAGGGAAAAGGCTCTGCCATGGTGCCCTGATGATCTTGCATGTATCAAATAGGTCTTCTTATTTCCCTGGGAGGATAAGAAAAATCTTACCTTATCTTGTGTGCATGAGATCGACTCTGACTTAATTGAATCTGGATTTTCTTCTCATCGGGATTACTTTATGTTTCCAAATTGGGCTGCTGCCTCCAGTTTCACTTCTCAATTATCTCCTCCATTATCTATATCACTGCCAACGTGGCCTCACTAAACACAACTCTGACCATATCACTCCTCACTGCCCTTAGGAAACAAGAATTTTCATGTTTGCAAATCTCACTATACCCGCACTGCTTCAGCCATGCTCAATTACTTGCATATCCCCAGAAAGACCATGTGCTTTTAATGCTTTTGCACTGGGTGCCTTTACATGCAACACCCTTGTCTTCCTTCCTTAGTAGCTAGCTACTGACTCTGTAAAACAGACTTAGGTGCCTTTTCTTTCAGAAAGCAAATGCTGGTCTGCCTTCTATAGCTGTAGTATATGCTCTCATGAGACTCTGTCTCATCTCTGTCTTTGTACAAAGTGTGCAATCTTTATTGTATCTACATGCCTGAATCCTTTTTAGATTTTGAACCTTTAAAGGAAAGAGTTATCATTTATCTCTTTATCCTCATATCTTAGCACAATTCTTATTACAGTGTCAATAAATGTTTGTGGAAGAAGGTAGGGAGGAAGAATAGGGACAGAAATAGTGGTTGTATAATTTTGTATTCCAAGTATCATCAAGAAATTATGTAATGTAGATACTGTCATTTTAAATTCTTAAACATCTTAATTCTAGGAAAGATGAATTTACTGTAGGCAAGCTATGATATTCATTCTTCTCCAGAGTCATCCTTTGAAATAAACTTATTCATTTAGCAAGTTGCTTTATCTCACATCCAGCTTCATCACTGGGATACCTAATTGTTAACCTCATGAGAGATGACAATATGGGCGCAGGGCAACACAAATGCTCGAAGGAGCTGGAAGCCTCTGAGTGTCCATGGACAGGAAAAATGGGTGTCACCTTTCTTTATTTTTCACTGAGCCTTCTGCAGAATTTCCCCACTCATACCATCATATTGTTTTCTATTTCCTGCAAACTCTTTAAAATTCTATTGTAGATACTTACACAATGTCTATTCTTCTTTATGCCCAGAACATTCCCTACCCTAGGCCCCATGTCTAGCATTGTCTGTAAACATTTAACTAAACTTTTTGAAATTATGGAGTGTCCATAAAAGGATCAAGGCCCAACATATGAAAGTAATTCCAGAGTCAGTTGATGACCACTACCCTTTCTCATGAGGTATGGCACTCTAAGAAGGTCCTCATGGAAATCTCCCCCCACAAAAAAAAAAAAGTGAAATGGAGAAATTTTAAAATTTTGTTTACCAGAATTCCTAGGAGGAAGGAAGATCTATTTATTTATTTTTATTTATTTATTTATTTATTTTTGGTAAATACTTGGATAAGCTGTTGGGGTAGAATCTGAGACCCTGAAGGATCCTGAGTCCAGGAAGAATTGTTCTATTCTGGGAAAATGGAGGTTTTCAAGAGTTGTCCTAGAGGGAAATAGATAAGGTAAAGTGAGGAGACAGTTGGAAGGCAGTGGGTGTACAATGTGACTTTTTGTGACTTCTTTAGTTATATGACAAAATAAAGGAAATATTAAATGCAACATGATTTTATTTTTGGAAAGGGAGAAGAAACTAGATAAATAAGCTGGGCTCGATGTTCAGACCGATACAGGGTAACACAAAGATGAAAGGCAGAGATTTGAGGGAAGGATGAACTTAGCCACAAGAATTTGTAGAAATCAAGGGGAAGGCATTTTGTGGGTCATATGTTTTAGAATTGGAGTTCTAAACCCAGTTACCCGTGCTGATAATCCAGTTAGTCTCACCAGTCTCCGGGCTGAGTTTAAAGGAAATGGACATTTTAGTTGATACAAGGTGATTTTCCTTCAGTTTTGACCAAGACTTATATTAGGACAAGAAGAACACACCACAGTATGGGTCAGCTACACTTGAGGACAACTCCCCAGCCGTTCACATGGCCTAGTTATAATTAGTGCAGTGTTTAAAAATATTGACTAATAGTGACTTCTGGCCTGCTGCTAGCCTGTTATAGTAAATTGAAAACTCACTGCTACTCTAATTCAGAATCATTTAAATCACCTTTTAATATATGTTGCAATACTAAGAAGACGATTAAGATAAATTTTAGTTTTTTGATGTGAATACTTATAAAATATCTGTTTTTCTCTATGCTTGTCAACCTCCCCACTCCCTAGCCTAGTATTATTTCCAATATTCAGGAGGAGTCAATGTTGATTTCATAAAACTTGAATGAAGTAACTTTATTATTCTAAAGTTTTTGATTTTTAAGAAAAAATAGCTTATAATTAATCCCCGAAACTAGACAAGGTCAGAGTTTTTTCAGATGTCAAAATTAACAAACAACTAGTGTCATATGTGAATTTTTTTTTTTTGAGATTCTGTCTCAAAAAAAAAAGTGTGCAGAGTGCAGTGGTGCGATCTTGGCTCACTGCAACCTCCGCTTCCCCAGTTCAAGCGATTCTCCTGCCTCAGCCCCGCAAGTAGCTTGGATCACAGATGCACGCCACCACGGCCCGGATAATTTTTGTATTTTTAGTAGAGACGGGGTTTCACCATGTTAGCTAGGCTGGTCTCGAACTCCTGACCTCGTGATTCACCTGCCTTGGCCTCCCAAAGTGCTGGGATTACAGGTGTGAGCCACCGCATCTGGCCGTGAATTTTAAGATCTACATTTAACACCACAATATACAGATACATTCTAAGAAATATTTCCTTTCCTTTATTTTGGAAATAACTTTGGAGAATACAATTTTATATTTTGGTTTCAGTTTCACTTTTTTGGGTCCAAATACTGCGTGATTTATTGAACCAATATTTTGTTTTTAATCTTTTTGTCCTGAACATAGAATGTCTCTGAATTATGAAAGATACAGTCTTAAATTTGTCCAGTCAAAGCAGTGAACTAATGGATTATAATAGACTCTATAGGAAGTCCTCATTCTTAATAAAAGGCTAACTCTAAGATTTTTTAAAGCATTAGATAATTTGTAATTTTAACCCACCAAACATTGACTTCCACAGGTTATCTAATATTAAAAACTCACATAGCTTGACAGAGGTGAAGAAATTCGGGTCAAGAAGTTTGAATGAAAAATCATCAGCTGGTTTCTAACATATCTTAGGGTGTTATTTACCCAAACTGTGTAAAGAGGCCTTTTGAATTTCTGTAAGGTATTTTTCCTTGAGCCAAGGCCATTTATTTATTTGATGCCTGTTGATTTGTACGCTACTCACAATCACAGGCTTAGAAAACTTCAATCTATGTTAGCTGTGTCTTTTAAATGATTTTTCTTCATACCCAGGTAGCTAACAGCTAGTGGGGCAGGAAAATGCCACTGCCTCTTTCTGAGCACTGCATGAGATAAGGGTGCTGCGATGGCTCAGCTAAACCCCTGTGCTGTGTAAAAAAGTTGATCACTATACAGTGGCTTCTGTGGGGAGTTAGGGCTATTCTTTGTGTGCTTAGGGACTTGAGAATTAATTTAGGAGGAAGAAAATATCTACTCTCCTAGTACAGTCATTTCTTCTCTTTTGTGGAAGCCTGCTGCTCTCAAGGTTCTTGTTATTTCTCCACCTTCCTTTCTCTGAAATGTCTTCCTGCTGTTCTTCTGTTTCTCTCTTTCAGGGCCTGTGCTGTCTCATTTGTTGGCAGCTAAATGGAATTTATTATGCTCCTATTTTCTGAAGCAATTTAAGTACATGATTGTTGTATATCTTTCATCACAGCCAAAGCTTTCAAAGAAAAAAGGAAATAGGGAAGAGAAATAAGCAAAGTTGACATTTTTCCTGTGTCAGAGTAAAAAACACCTTAAGCCCTGAAATTTAAGAAAAAAAAAGCCTAGGCTTGAAGATCAAGTTATCTGTGTTGGCAGAAATACATCTAAGTATAAAAACAGCTTTGCTGAACAGATTTTTAAATATCTTTTCAGTGCCAGCTCTAGGGAACTTGAACTTCAAATCTGGGATTCTTTGATTGTATCACTCAGTTCCCTTTAATCTGTCTAACTCCTAGTTATTCTTCAGGTTTCATCTTAGATAATTTCTTTTTACCAGTTAAGTGCTTCATAGCAACCCATAGTTTCCTATTTATCTACAGTCATGAAGCATACTCACCCTTTTTTCTAATTACTTATTTTCTTACCCTTCCATCCCATGAGATTTGAGAGTTCTTGAAACCAGGATCATATTTTATCTACTCAGTGCCTAATACATTGATTAATGTATAGTGAACACAGTAAATACTTGTTGAATGAATGAGAGTATGGTAGACACTGTGAGATCTATAGAACTACATGAGAAATTCATTCCTTCCCTCCCTCCCTCCCTCCCTCCCTCCCTCCATCCCTCCCTCCCTCTTTCCTTCCTTCCTTCCTTCCTTCCTTCCTTCCTTCCTTCCTTCCTTCCTTCCTGTCTCTCTCTCTCTTTCTCTCTCTCTCTCTGTCTTTCTTTTGAGGTGGAGGCTCACTCTGTTGCTCAGGATGGAGTGCAGTGGCATAATCTCAGCTCACTGCAACCTCTGCCTCCCGGGTTGAAGCAATTCTCCTGCCTCAGCCTCACAAGTAGCTGGGATTACAGGTGCACACCACTGCACCCAGCTAATTTTTGTATTTTTAGTAGAGATGGTGTATCACCATGTTGGCCAGGCTGGTCTTGAACTCCTGACCTCAAGTGATGCTCACCTCGGCCTCCCAAAGTGCTGAAATTACAGGTGTGAGCCACCGCCCCTGGCTGAGAAATTTATTTCTTATACTCTTTTGGGAGAAATGGAATTAGCAAACATAAAACAATTATAAAGCAATTTGGATCCAAATTTCATTGCTCTAGTCACTCAAATAGAGACACTGTATACTTGTGTGTGTTTGGGTGTTTTTACAAGTACAGTAGGATTTCAGATACAAGTGATATAATTGTTTCAAATCAAAGAGGAATCTTTATGGAAGAGGTAGAGTTTGAGTTCAAAACTGAAAGGTGGAAAGGACTTAGATGTAGAATATGTTTGGAAACATTATGCTATATTTGTTAGGGCTAAAAACTTGGTGGGGAAGATAGAGTTAAATCAGTCTATCAACTAAAAAATACGGTGAGGTAGGTAAAGTAGGTGTTTCATGAAAAGGTCATTATATTTGAATTATTACAAATCCTGCAGAGCAAAAGATGTTGTCCAAATTACTGGAAGAAAAGGAATTGCATTTAATAGAGCAACCCTGAGGAAAATTGCATGCAAAGATTAAGACATTGGTTAAACTTGAGAATATTACGATATGAAACTTAGCCTTACCCTTTAAAAACTTTTAAAAGGGAGCTTTGAAACAAGCATTAAACTTCAATAACACTCTAAGGCCTACCCAAGATAAGGCTGTATGCATTTAAAAATTATTTTATTTCTAAGTGATAATAATTAAATGATAAAATATTATATTATTGAGCTAGTTTCCTTATAAGCTTTTTAATCAATCTTAATTATACAGTCTGATAATTAATAATATATTATTTAATATTAAATTTATGCTGTAACAATATAAATTAATTATAGGGCTACAGCTTTGCATGTACTGGATTAAAACTGGAGCTGAGAATCTAAAGTTTCTGATGAAGATTCCTACCTCTGAGTAACATTCATTTGGCTTCGATCTGAATATGATGCCATTACTTTGAGAATATATCGGATATAGTTGTTGTTAAGAGGTAGCTTTGCAGTTCTCAATGTAATTTAGCTAATGTGAAATATAAAAAAGTAGATGTAAATTGGTGTTACAACTAAAATTTCCTCATGATGCTGTCATTCTGAATACAGTTTTATATAATGTCTGTATTTGGTTAGTCCACATTCCTGATGATCTGTTCCAATACACAGAGCTTCCATTTAAACCTGACATTAGATCACTTGTAAGATTTAAGTGGTTGCAAGAATAGCATAAATTGGGCTACAAGGACACCAGAGCAATTACAGTTAACCTAGAAAAACATCCAACATTTGAAGAGTTGTCATGATCAACATAGTCTTGTTTATGAACAATTATCATTAGGGAAAGAAACTGAGCCTTTGTACCCTGAAGTAGAGGAGCAAATAGTAAGTGTTCACTGTGAAATTTTTGGGTGAATGCATCTTCTCTAAAAGTCTGTGTCAGAGGGAACAGAAGCAGTGGCAAACACAGAGATATCACCATTAAAGATTATCTGGTGTTTCCTGAGTCAATAGAGGACTAATATCACCTCCTGGCTTGAATCTCTAAATTCTTAGCCTGGGAGTCCTCAGATGAGCTTCAGCACAAGTGTACTTCATTTTTGGCCCTTCGTTTAAGAGGTGGGCTAGGTTGAGAGGCACCAAGCCAGATTTGGAAATAGGAAGTGAGAATTTTAGCCAGCATCAGGCAGGCAGGAACCACAGCCCAGCACTGCTAAGATAGCAATACAGCTCTTTCACTATGGACATCTGCTTTGTGAAGAATTTTGAACTTGTTATAGATATATTTTTATAGAACATTAAACCATAACTCACAGAGTCCCTTTTTGGTATATCTTTAGGTCTAAATACATTGAGGATTGTCATAATTGCTCCACAAAAGTTATCTTCAATTGGCAAGGCAGGATCAAGACATACTTATATACACTTGATATGATTGAACCAAACAGATAATTGTCCTCATGTGGTTAATGAGTAATTCCATACATCTCTCAAACAATTCAACATAAAAACTAGTGGCAAATCCTGAATATTGTAAAAGTGTATGAACTTCTACAGACTGAACAACTACCTCTCATATTTGTTTTCTGAAATATTTTACTTTTGCCTAATCTGCAAATTCTTAAATTAATTTTCTTAAGCTTTAGTGATATTTTAGTCATAAAGCACATGATATTAGAGTTTTAGTAGAAGGAACAAAATTGTTATTCGTAGCCTCTAATTAACTGATAATTATGAACATAATATTGTTTTTAAGTGTTCAGCTCCAAAAATATGGAGAACACCTAATGGCAAAACAATTGAGATGGATACACAGTTCACCATCAGAGCCAGAGAGCTGCAAAATATCTATAAGTGCATCATGCTGAAAAATATCTCTCAGGATGAGAGGCTGGATGTGCTCTTAACTCTTAAACACACTGTAAAGGTATGTTAACTTTCTCTTAGTTTGGGGGTAGAGTTCACTATCAATAAAAAAAAAATTAATGAAATACTAAAACAAGTAAAGTGTTTTACATTAAGAATTGTTTTGGTATAATTTGGGAAGGGTATGGTTTATGCATTTATATTTACCTAAAAGTTTTCAAAATATGTTGTAATACATAATAAATATATAACGTAAAAAATGTAAACATATCTTTATGCAGTGAACGCAAATATATGCAGTATGGTATGAGATTAATACTTAATTACATAAAATAGCAATTATAATCTACATATTTTGACATTTTTCAATTAAAATTATTTTTAGCAGTTTTGCAGCAGCACCATTGTGTTTTTATCTTTTTTTCTCATCACTTACTGATTTTCTGTGTTTTTAATCCCACTTTTAATGAAAACAAAGTTAGGGGATGTCACAGATCAAATTTTCTCAAGAAGCAAACTCAGAGATGGGGTTTATGTTCAGGAAGTTTATTGGAGAGTGCTATCAGGATAATTCCTGTGAAGCAGTAGAGAAAGCAGAATTGGACAGATGGATAAATGAAATTGTGATAGAGTCTCAACAATGACTTCACCCAATGCCATGGGAAATTCTGAAACTGGAAAGGCCATCCAGAGTTGTCCTAAATTGAGCCAAGTGACCAGGACATTTTGCTCCCACATTGATCATTTATTGGATGGGCTACCACCAGAAGGGCATGACTTTGAATGAGATAACTCTCTTTATTAGAGAGCAATTCTCAGAAAGAGCATCATTTGAGAGTTGTCAGCCAACAATCCATCAGAATGGGGAGAATACACATACTGCTGCCTGGATCCACTTTCATGTTATAGGTTTTAGGAGTCGCTCCTCCAGGTTTAGATAGGCCCCAAAGCAAGGTTAATAGGAAAAACTGCAGCCCCCAGTGTAGTCATTGGCTTTAAGACCACAAGAGATACTCATGGTTTCCTTCTTCTTCTGTCTGTTTTAGATTTCCTTCTCCCTCAACTAGCACCTTGACTGGTCTAGGAGGCCCACTTTTTGGACTGACTTGCACCTTGAGAGGTCTGAACCACTGGTCACTCTGCTTTTCTCAGGCTGAGGCTACCAGATTTCCATTTACTGTCAAAATCAGGCAAAGATATGCCAAGAAATGCCTATTATCTGGGTCCCAAACATTTTCTTCCCTGTCCCTATTGGGTAATAACTGCACCATTGCCTTTTGAAGATCAGAGTCAGTTACCTCTAAAAGCAAGGAAACACTTGGCTTGCCCGCCAGGTCTTTTGGCCTACAGAGCCTAGGCATCAGTTGCAGCTCAGAGTTAATAGGCCTTGCAATGTGTTGTACATTAGAAGCATTTTTCCTCCAAGAATTAAGATCTCTAAACTTGAAAAGTCCAGAGTTACAGGGGCAGGAAGCAAAAATTTCCCAAGTAGCAAGTGGAACCATTTTTACTTTCACCTCCTCTGTTCCCAGGCTAGGGCAGTTTCAGGGGCTTCCACTTGGTCTTCTTCATTATGATAGCTCTTACCCCACAGGTCAAGAAATCAGATGTAGGGAGGCTGTTCCAACTATCAAGTATTCTATTCCAACTGTATATTCAAGGACCAGGGAAACGAATGCTGGGTGGCTCTGTGAACCCAGTAGATCCATTATGAGCTGGACCTGGGCCAGGACTTGATTTATTTTTTGTTCTCACATACCCCAGACTCTTACAGGATCCTGGATCTTTATATTGCCACAGCGATTAGTCATTTGATTCAGGATGTCCCTGAGAAGAAACATCTTGGATGAGGCAGTTTTTTTTTCAGCTGATGGTATCTATCTTTAGGCAAGATGGCTTTCTTCAGCACAGGGAATTCTCAGAGAGAGGCTCAGTGGAGAGCTGTCAGGTGCCACAGCCTGCAGCTGAGAGACTGCTTTAGTGCTGAAGTAGGGCTAATCTGGGCAGCATATTTGAACATTCATTACAATGAATATGTTTTCTATATTCCTAATTAAAGGGGAAACCCCTACTGTTATTAGGACCATTGGTATAGCTTTTGCATTTTGTAGCTCAAATTAAAAGAATTATTAAGCTTATATTATGTAGATAATGTAAATAAATTAAAATTATACTGATCATAATGTAAGCTCAATATTTAATGTAAGCTTATATAAGTGGCCAATATAGATAAAAAATATTTGGGTTCTGAATTGTGCTTTTGTGTTCTTAAGTTAATAAGACACTTGGCAGATGCTCCTTCAGTATGGCATAGAAATATAGGTTGTTTCTGAGTGATAATATGTATTAACTAGTTAAAGGTTATACATAAGCAGTGGATTAGATAACTGCATGGGCAATCTGTTTTGGTCATCAATACGACCAGATTGCCAGAACATGTAGATAGGGAGGGAGGGAGAAGCAGTAGATCGAGAGGTAGGAAATAAACATGATATTTATAGAGGGCAGTAAAAAGACCAGATTGGCAAAAAGAGAGTGCACACAGGGAATACAATAGAAATCCTGACATAATTAGACCAGTAATAAAAAGGCCAAAGGATGGACTCATAAAAGGCAAATCATGCATATCTTAATATGTTTAATATGAAATATTCATATGTAAATTTACTTGAAAATATTTTGATGGAGGATTAAAGTCTTTAAGCACAATTCAAATTCTGACTATTTATTTATGGCCGCACAACCTTAAAATAAGTTAAAATATTTATGAAAATCAGTTTTGTCATTTGTAAAATTAGTTGCTTTGAGAATATATACATGTATATATATCTACATACATGTATAAACATATATATATTTAAACCTATAAACTTAGAAAAATATATATATGACATATACATATAAATTTAGTGCCTTACAAAGGGGGGGCTCTCAATAAATAATAGGTGTTATTTTGATGACAGTTACTAATACAGACCAGTGAATTTTAAACCTCAGTATACATTAGAATCACCTGGAAAGCCTGAGAAAGGGAGAGAATGAATAAATATGAGAATAAATGAGTATAATACCTAGGTTCCACTTCAGAGCAGTTAAATTAATTCCTCAGGTGTGAGGACAATATTAAAATTTTTAAAAATCTTCCTCAGGTCCTTCTAAAGCGCCTCCAGGGTAAGGGACCACGGATGCAGACCCTCGTATTAGTCTTACCAACTATGTAGTACAAAATACAGAAGAGCATTATTTTTAAATTAATGACTTTGTCTTCTGACACCTTCATTCAAACTGTGTACCTCCTAGTTTTCCCTTGGGCAGTTGGAGGACCTTATAAATACTTCTACATTAATCACTTAATTCTTACTTGCGGCTTTTTCAAAACCGCACTCACTTCTATTACTTTATAAAAGATATTGTGACCTTTAATAAATATGCAGAAAAGTGAATAAAATATGTATGTAGTGTAACAAATATGAAACGGGATGTTGCCAGTGTTTCTGGTGTCTCCTTTTCCCTTCAAATTATAACTCCTCTTGTCATCTCCTAGAAGTAGCTACCGTACTGACTTTCATGGTAGCCATTTTCTTGATTTTTCTTCATAGTTTTACCACCTCTGTATAAATTTTTAAATAATATGGTTTAGTGTTACTTATTCCTGAATTTTATTTAACAAATTTGTACTGTATCTATTGTTTTGTGCCTTGAGTATTTTGCTTAAAATTAATTTGTAAGATTTAAGCTTTTGTTATATATAGCTATAGCTTGTTTATTTCCATATATTAGATGATATTTTATTGTATGAATAAGCCATAATTTATTGTATGAATAAGCCATAATTTATTAATGCAATCAATTTATTTATGGACAATTAGCTGTTTCTAATTTTCAGCTAAGGTGAACAATAGAGATCTATGTGCAGATTTCTTTAAAGCACCTAAGAGTAGAATTCCTGTGTCTTTAACTCCAGTATGTTGAATAATGCCAATTTTTTTCCAAATTAGTTGTACCACTTTATACTATTAGCAATGTTTCATTTCTTTTGGAATGTAGATTTTGGTTTGTTTGGGTAGTAATTTTGCAAATGAACTTAGTGATTTGTAAAATTTTATACTATATATTTTTGTGTTTTGTATAGGAACATGAATGTAAACTAACCCAGGAAATTCTAGAATTGATTGATAGAGAGGTTGACCTTATGATGAGAGGAGTCAAACATCATAACCTTGAAGGACTCAGAAAAAGAATTGCGACGCTCTTTTTTCATTATATCAAAACACCTCTGTTTAATCCTCAAGTTGCAAAATACCTTAAGGTATTCTACTTTTTTCTCTGTATTCCTTTTTCAAAATCCTAAGATGTGGTATAGCAAATTGAAATATATTCAAATTTTGCTTTAACACTTTACTTGGAGTTTACGTGGAATACCATTTTACTAGTGGTATCTCCTTGGAATGATTATTTTGTCTGTTAGTAAACTAAACTTACTCATTTGACATCTGTATATTTCCAACCTTAAATTCTTTTCTAATCTCTTAGCCAACTTTCCAACTGAATATTGTATGTTGACTACATCATGATTTCTCACGCCTCCATGGCTTTGTACATACTGTTGGTTTCCCCTGGAATGCTATTCTCTATTTACCTAGCCAATTCCTGTTCATTTTCTAAGACTCAACTCTCATTTCTTCTCCTTCATGAAGCCTCACATGGAGTTAAATTCTTTGTTTTTGAGAGTCTACGTTATACTTTGTTTGTGTTCCTTGTAACTCTTATCACATAGTTATAATTATTACTCAACAGATCCATACGGATATCCTGAGAGAACTTCAAATGTAATGTATTTGAATTAAACTATCTTCTCCAACTCCAACGTCGTTAGGCTTCTGTGGAAATTTTGCTCTTGAAAGCCAAGATAAATGCTTAATTGCCTTCTTGCTGTGCAGAGCTTTCTTAAACACTATTAGTAAAACTCTTGGGATAGAGAATGTTGTCAGAGAATTATAGTGTTTGATTTTGATGATTATTTTCAGTTAAAATTTACTTAAAAAGCTGACTAAACATCTTTAGCTTTCTTGGAAAAAAAAAACAAAATCTCAATACCTACTCAAAACTAGAAGAATAAAAATTGTTTAATATTTATATGTTTTTAAATTGATTTTTAAAAACCTGATTGTATTGCAAAAAGAATATTAAAGTGTAGCAAAAGTCCAGGAGAAAAGGTTCCCATTATGTTATTTCTTATTCAAACCATGTTTCATTTGTCTAAGCCACCTTCTTTCTCTGTAGACTTATTCAGTTTATATTTGGAATAATACAATTTATACAGTTTTATGTTCTATACTTTTATGTAATGTTATCATTTTATTTATTTTAAAATTTACCTTTGGTAAAATTTGCTCTTTCTGGTGAGTTCTGAAAAATGTATGGAGTCATGTAACCAATGGCACAGTCAAAATAAGAAATGGTCCTATCACCCCCCCAGAATTCCCTCATGCTGACATTTTGTAGTCAGTCCTTCCCCCAACTTCTTAATCCTTGGCAAACACTGATATGTATTATATTTTTATAGTTTTATCTATTTTGGAATATCATATAATGGAATCATACTATATGTAGTCTTTTGGGACCGACTTCTCTCACTTAGCATATTGCATTTGAGATTCACTCATGTTTTTAAGTGTATCAGTGGTTTGTTTTTATAACTGAAAAATATTCTAATGATCTGGATATACAAGAGAGTTTTAAAACTCCATTCACAGTTGTATGACATTTGGATTGTTTAGAGTTTTGATCTTTTATGAATAAAGTCATTATAAGCATTAGATATGAGTTTTTGGGTAAATTGATTCTTTTGGGGTAAATTCTTAGAAAGTGGCATGTTTAATCACATGGTAAATGTGTGTTTACTTTGAAAAGAGACTACCGAACATTTTTTTCCAAACTGACTGCACCATGTTGCATTTCTACCTGCAGCATATGAGAAATGTATTAATTAAGATAAAGGATTTAAAGTTTTTTCTTGAATCTAGGACAAATCTATGGATTATCCTGTACTTTCTTTTTTGGGAGGATATACTCTAATATCTCAAACTACAGGATTTAAAAGAAAAGTTACTGGCTTTTAAAAGGCATGGCTCATTTGCACATTTTTAATATGTATAGTGGGAGAAGAATTTGAAGGAACACCACTACCCCCACAACGACTTTTTGGGAGTAG
>CAUYLG010071204.1:0-75068 GCA_963573385.1 Cacajao melanocephalus | reverse complement strand
GGGCAACATGGTGAAACCCCATCTCTACTAAAGATATAAAAATTAGCTGGGCGTGGTGGCAGGCACCTGTAATCCCAGCTACTCAGGAGGCTGAGGCAGGAGAATTGAGGCTGAGGCAGGAGAATCACTTGAACCCGAAGGCGGAGGCTTCATTGAGCTAAGATCGTGCCACTGCAATCCAGCATGGGAAACAGTGTGATAATCTTTCAAAAAAAAAAAAAAAGAAAGAAAGAAAGAAAAGAAAGTGGACTTTGGAAATAGAAACTCGCTGCTAAGAAATTGGCTCTTTTTTACATTCTGCTTTTAATATACAGTTATTTTTCTTTTACATATCTGTTACACACCAGTTATATATCCAGTGCCTCCGTGCTCTCTCTTGTGTGATTTCTGCAGTACGTACTCATGTGGACAATACAATTATGTGTTCAGGGCACACAGACAGAGGCTGTCTTTGTGCACAGTGGAGTTAGCAGGAGAAGGGCAAAAAGGGGCATTGCAGCTAAGTGTGTGTTCATATTGCCATTTTCAGATGAGAAAATTGTGCCAGAATCCAGTGGGGTCCTAGTGGAGAAATTGGGATTTGAATCCCCTTCTCTCACCTCCGTACACAGGGCCCCTTTGCACCAGCAGGTTGCTGATCTAGCTGAAACACGCAGAGAAACAAGTTAGAATCTAAGCCAGCAGTGCTGTTCATGGGGCCGCAGGCGACTGCCAGTTCATAGTACCCATTTGTTGATGACTTCAGGGGCTGACAGTGGCAGGTATCGTTTCAGATAAGCGAGCCTGTTGACCTGCTTGTCAGGTGTGTGCCTGAGTGCTCGTGCCAACTGGGGTCTGGTGCAGACCATGGGAGATGGGAGAGTTTCCATCATCAGGCCTTGGGCTGCCCTAAACAGAGGGCGCGGGTAGCAGAGCCAGGATGGAAGGAAGTCAGACTCTAACCTCTGCGTCTCCACGTGCAGGGCTACCGACAGAAGGACTATTTCATCGCCACCCAGGGGCCACTGGCACACACGGTCGAGGACTTCTGGAGGATGATCTGGGAGTGGAAGTCCCACACTATTGTGATGCTGACAGAGGTACAAGAGAGAGAGCAGGTGAGGGTGCCACCCAGCCTGGGCCGCCGCGGGCAGCCTGTGCACACGAGGTGCTGTTGCGTTCATTACAAATGTCCCGCCTGCCATCAGGGAAAATGCACAAGTGAGACCAAGCCAGAAACACCAGGGAGGGAGAGAGGTTGCAAATGAAAAAGGTTTCACCTCACCCATTCCACCCATTCCTTTTTTGGGAGTGAGGTTTACCCGTAACTACCCACTGGCCTTTATTCTTAGTCTACGTGTTATTTAACCTGACCTGAAATTCTGCCATTTTGTATTGGCCAAGATCATAACCCGTTAAAGAAAAAGACATGTATTGAATTTTTTCAAGACATGAAGACATAGGCACTGGTATGGGCACCTAATGAATATTGTCCTAGAAAATGGAATGAGTTAACTCTTTCTTTTGCAGAGATCCACCCGTGGCCTTCTTATATTGTATTTATTTAATAACACAACAAACACTCGTGAATTCACCACCCAACAGTAAACCCAAGGTTCTACCAACAGTGTACATCTATCTGGGTGCTCCCCCAAGATATTACTACTGCTGTGAATTTGTGTTTTGATTCTTTGCTCTAAAAAGGAACAGCTTTATTCTGATGTAATTCACCTATAATTCATGCAATTCATCTTTTTAAAGGGTACAATTCAGTGGATTGTAGTATATTCAGAAAGTTGTGCAACCATCATCACTATCTAATTTGAGATCATTTTCATCAACCCAAAAATAAACCTTGTACCATTAACAGGCACTCCCCATTCCTTCCTTCCCCTATCCCCTGGCAACCACTAATCTGCTTCCTGACTATGGGTTTGCCTATTCTGGACATTAATATAAATGGAGTCATACAGTATGTGGTCTTTTGTGATTGGCTTCTTTCACTTAGCGTAATGTTTTCAAGGTTCATCCATGTTATAGCATGAATCAGTAAGTCATTCTTTTTTATTGACAAATAGTATTCTTTTATGTGGATAGACTACATTCTATGTATCCATTCATCAGTTGATGGACATTTAGGTTGTTTCCACTTTCGAGCTATTATGAATAACTGTGCTTGGCCAAGCGTGGTGGCTCATGTCTGTAATCCCAACCCTTTGGGAGGCCGAAGTGAGCAGATCACCTGAGGTCAAGAGTTCGAGACCAGCCTGGCCAAGATGGTAAAACCCTGTCTCCACTAAAAACACAAAAATTAGCCGGGTGTGGTGGTGGGCACCTGTAATCCCAGCTACTTGGGAAGCTGAGACAGGGAGAATCGCTTGTACCTGAGAGGCAGAGGTTGCGGTGGGCCAAGATTGTGCCATTGCACTCCAGCCCTCCAGCCTGGGTGACAGAGCGAGACTCCGTCTAAAAAAAAATGCTGCTTGAACGTTCAGGTAGTAGTTTTTGTATGGACACGCTTTTTCATTTTATACCTAGGAGTGGAATTCCTAGGTCGTGTCATTACTCTATGTCATAAACTTATTGTTTAACATTTTTGAGGGCCTGCCAGACTGTTTTCCACAGTAGCTGCCCCATTTTACATTCCCACCAGCAATATATAAGGGTTCTAATTTATCCACCTCCTCGGCAACACTGTCTGTTGTCTTTAGATGAAAGCCACCCTAGTGGAGACGTTCTTTGCTTTTTTAAAAAAATCTTTTAAAATCGTATCTGTTTATGACTACAGACTGTGGTTTAGTTTTGCTTGTGTTTGAATTTTATATAGAGTATCATTGCAGCATGTTGTCTTCTGAGATTTGCTTCCACTCAAAACTGTGCTTTGGATGATTTTCTATGTTGATGCTTATGCTGTAGTTCATTCGTCATTGTTATTTCCTTATATTCCATCACACAAACTATATCGTGCATTAGCTCATGTATTCATTCCTTCTCCTGTCATGGGCACTTGAGTTGATTTCATTTTATTGTTTTACAAACAGTGCAACTGTACATTCTCTTTTTTTAAAAAAAAAACTTTAAGTTCTGGGATGCAAGTGCAGAATGTGTAGTTTTGTTACATAGGTCCACGTGTGCATGGTGGTTTGCTGCACCTGTCAACCCGTCATCTAGGTTTTAAGCCCTGTGTGTATTAGCTGTTTGTCCTAATGCTCTCCCTCCCTTCGCTCTCCACTCCCAACTGGCTCCAGTGCGTGTTGTTTCCCTCCCTGTGTCCATGTATTCTCCCTACCTGTACATTCTTGTACATGTCTTATGCTGCACTAGGATTGAGATGTATCAAAGAGTCTAAATGCTGTATTGAAGAGTATGTGAAAGTTTGAGTTTGCAAGATAATTCCTAATTGCTTTCCAAAGTGGACATCAGCAATGTGTAAGAGACATTGTTCATCTATATACCATGGTATTCTCAAGGTGTCCTAATTATGGTTAATTGAAAATTAACAACATGTCATTGGTTGTGTAGTTATTGTGCAAATATTATCTTTCGGTGGCTCTGATTTGCATCTCTAATTCCTACAAGGTCAAGCATCACTTCATGTATTTGTGGATGGCATGCTTCCTCTTGTGCCAAATGCCGGTTCCTGGCTTCCACTGATTTTTCTATGGGGTTGTTTGTCCTGTCTTATTGATTTATAGGAGCTTTCTGCACAACCTTGATACTAATCCTTTATTGGTTTTATGTACTGCAAACATCTTATTGCAATCTGTGGCCTGACTTTTCACTCTTTTAAGGATGTTTGTTAATAAAGAGAAGTCAATTTTATTGTAATCCAACTTTCAAGTTGTTGCCTCATGACTGGTCAGCTGTTTGGGCTCCTGTCTAGTTATCCTTGTGAACCTCAAAGTGAAAAGATATTTCTTCTTCCAAGAGTTTTGCAGTTTTGTTTTTTACCTTAAATCTTAATCCATCTGAGTTTATTTTTATTAAGGTTCAAGGGCACTACACATGGAAGTGCAGGGTATACACTGCCCAGTTCTAGGAAGAGCTGGGGCACTCACATCAACCCTGCTAGGGTGTGAGTCAGGGATCCAATTTCATTTTTCCAGGTATAAAACCATTTTACAGCCCCCTTTATTGAAGAATCTCTCCTTGCTGACATATACTAAGGTTTCAGACTTGTTCTGTTCCCTGGGTCAACAAACATTAATAGGCATTTATATTCATATTCATATGTTATTTTTTTGGTCAGAGTGAATACATTAAGTGATTTAAGAACAATTCTGCATTATAAACTTGACATCGCCAGCAGCAAATTATTTATTACAAGATTACAAGACTTCATTTTTTTTTATTTTATCCCCTAAGGATAAATGCTACCAGTATTGGCCGACCGAGGGCTCAGTTACTCATGGAGAAATGACGGTTGAGATAAAGAGTGACACCCTTTCAGAAGCCATCAGTATACGAGACTTCCTGGTCACTTTCAATCAGGTATTGTTGAACTAGCTTTGTAAACTCTTACGGACTTATTGAACCATGCCCTCCCTCCGGGTTCTGCTTGTCATGGATCAAGAATGTGCCCCTATACCTGTCCTGCTCCTTCACTTAGTCCCAAGTGGCTATGAATGGCCAATGGGCTTCAGAGACCATGGCAGGTCTCCTGTACAATTCCCACCTCCCTGGCCACCTGCCTCCTGTTCCTCACGCAGGAGAATTATATTAGCCATTAGCTGGGGGAGAAGGAACAAAGGGGAGTAGTGAAGCCACAGGGGTCTCTCTGGGGCCCTCCTCCAGGTGCCTTCTCAGAGCCCGCCAATTGTCTCCGTTTCCACTGCGTCCTTGGTTCCGTTCGCCTTCTCTTTTTGGCAGAGAATGAGAACTCAGGGTCAGCCATGGGTAGGGAGACTCACTTGTGCACAGGACTTGATGCTGAGCTCCAGACAGTCAGGACCATGAAACGCACCTGCCACTATTTCTTCCATGCCAGCCACAGAGCCACCCCGGCCACCAGACTCAGATGCCTCTCATTTGAGCTCTGAAGGGAAACGCGGGGCCCTCACTTCTTGAGAAAGTGATTCCCTTCTCTCCAGTAGAGCTGCCAGGGCTCCCGTAGGGGTTGGGCAGACCTCGCAGGGCTCTAGGGGATGTCCTCTGGACAGCTCACTCCCCCTTGCAGAAGGAAGCACAGCCAGCCACCTGCCTTCTTTAGGACAAGCAGACTTCAGGCTTCTCCTTCAGGCTGCCTCGGTGGGGACGCTGGCAGCATAGAAGGCTCAGGGAGGGCTCCCAGCTGTGGCCAATCCGTGAGAGGGCAGGTAGGTCTGGGGCCTGTTCCCTGGAAGGCAGGTGGCACTGAGACCCCCTCTCCTCCCTGCAGCCCCAGGCCCGCCAGGAGGAGCAGGTCCGAGTAGTGCGTCAGTTCCACTTCCACGGCTGGCCTGAGATCGGGATCCCTGCCGAGGGCAAAGGCATGATTGACCTCATCGCAGCCGTGCAGAAGCAGCAGCAGCAGACGGGCAACCACCCCATCACCGTGCACTGCAGGTGAGCCCCAGCCCGGGGCCCTCCAGGTGGGATGGACACAGGCTGCACACCCCCCAGTACCCGCAGCTGTGGGCAGCAGAGCCTAGTGGCTACCCCTGGCCCTGGTATTCCCTATAGTCTCCTCTCTACCTCCCCTTACACACATGCACACCAACTTCACTTAGGTGCACACATCATTATATCATACATAAGATGCGTACATGTCATTTTTTCTTTTTTTTTTTTGAGATAGAGTCTTACTCTGTCGCTCAGGGTGGAGTGCAGTGGTGTAATCTCAGCTCACTACAACCTCCACCTCCTGGGTTCAAGAGATTCTCCTGCCTCAGCCTCCCAAGTAGCTGGGATTACAGGTACCCACCACTGTGCCCAGCTAATTTTTGTATTTTCAGTAGAGACAGGGTTTCACCATGTTGGCCAGGCTGGTTTCAAACTCCTGACCTCAGGTGATCAGCATGCCTCAGCCTCCCAAAGCGCTGGGATTACAGGCATGAGCCACCATACCCGCTTCATGTCATCTTAACATACATGCAGAATGCATTTCAGAGGGAGCAGCTGGGAAACCACTCAAACACACACTTCCATGTGCTTTTGAAGTCATCAAAAATTGCCAGGCAGAGCTTGGAGGAACACACTCCCGGACTTCAAGTTCCTGGGTTGGCTTTGAGAGACTGCCTGGCTGGGCTGCTGTGCGTACACCCGCCCTCTCCCCTGGGCTGGGATTCACGGCCATACGAGGAGTCCCAGCTGGGATTGTAGCCACGCTTGTCCTGCAGCCTCAGCCTGGCTCCCAAGTCAGGCCCAAAGGCAGAGGGACTCCAGGGCACATGGGACACCGCTGGGTCCGCAGACAAAGGCATGAAACCCAGTATGCCCTGGGGCAAACGTGCAAATCTGGCCAAGCTCACAGGCCACCCACTGGCCTTTTGTGCCTCTGTCGTTCTGATCCTGCCGGACACTTCTGCTGACAGGGACCACAACACCTGGCAAGGTTCTTCCAAGTGGGAGCTTGGGGTGTTTCTATCCTTGGATGGTGCTAATATGCTCCTAAAACGACAATTCCGTTTCTTGTTTCACACCGGTGGTGCCCACTCTTTGTTACTGCCTTTCACCCCCACCCACTGTCACACCCCTTGTAGCTGGCAGAGTTCTCTCCCTGCCGGACCCCTCCAGGGTGCACTCCTGGCCTGGCCAGTAGGTGGAGCACACACCTCGGTTTTCGGTTTTCCTGGCACCTTCCTAGAAGTCATTTAGGATAAACTCAAATGAGTTCCATAGGGCGCTGAAGATGCAAAGGTGAACAGATCCCTCCTGTGGGGAGGCAGCTGCAGGGCAGGGCATTACAGCAGGACAGGAGCCTAGGAAGAAGCCCACATGTGAGATTATGGCAGCCAGGCATCTCCAGAGGACCTGCTGGAAGAGACCGGCCCACCCCACCTCGGGCCCTCCTACAAACGCCTGGGCTATGCTCTGGTGGGTTTGTCAGTAAATGGTCATGCTGAATGGAGGTGACTCAAATCGGCCTTGTTGGGAAGTGTCAGTTGACTGTTCCTGGCTGTGGATGCCCTTAAACTGCCCCTCCCTTTCAGCATCACCCGTTTCAGAAGCTAGCACCTGGCACAATAAGGAGGGGGTATGCCAGGATGACCTCCTCCCTAGACCTGAACTGGGAGGGTTTGCATTTCTGACAAGTTCCCAGGTGCCGCCCGTGCTGCTGGTCCAGGGACCACACTTTGAGAACCATCGCCCTACACAAGGAAGAGGGGAAACAGTGACACTCGCTTAAAAACTTGTCACCGGTCCCAACTCATTTGATAAAATATTTGTCTGCTGTAATTAGGGAGGTGTTTTAGGAATTTTACATTTTTGCTAAATCTTGCTCAGAAGCTGAGCTACAGACAAATGATCATAAAAATCCAGTCAAACTCAGATCATTTTCAGCGACCTTTGCTTCACTGCTGCTATGCAGGGCTGAGTGGTCAGCTCTTTGTTTCTCATCCACAAGTGCAAGTCAGATGATCTGCATTAAGTGTTTTCTCTCTGCAGTGCTGGAGCTGGGCGAACAGGTACATTCATAGCCCTCAGCAACATTTTGGAGCGAGTAAAAGCCGAGGGACTTTTAGATGTATTTCAAGCTGTGAAGAGTTTACGACTTCAGAGACCACATATGGTGCAAACCCTGGTAAGAATCTGAATAAGGATGTTGCCAGAAGAGTGGAGAATTATTTCATGTTGTATTTGATGTATGTTTCGTTAAAGGACCTTAAGTACATGGGGGAGGTGGGAAGGTAAAATTCCCAAGGAAAAGAGCCAGCTGTAATTTTCACAGTAAACCTCTGCAGAGCCCTCCTTCCTTGGGTCTCTGACTTGGGTATCCTCTGGGCAAGACTCGGGAGGACGGGCCTGTCCGCCAGTTTCCATGTCTGAGACCACTTGGAGAGATGCACTGAGGATGGGAGCTTTTGTGGCAAAGTGAACTGGTCTACGAGATGTCAGTGTGCACTGAAACACATAGTTTGTTGGGGGTTTTTTGTTTGTTTGGTTGGTTTTTTTTTTTTTTTTGAGACAGTCTCGCTCTGTCATCAGGCTGGAGTGCAATGGCGCAATCTCTGCTCACTGCAAACTTCGCCTCCCTGGTTCAAGCGATTCTCCTGCTTCAGCCTCCCAAGTAGCTTCAGGATTACAGGCACACACCACCATAGCTAATTTTTGTATTTTTAGTAGAGACAGGATCTCACCATGTTGGCCAGGATGGTCTCGATCTCCTGGCCTCGTGATCCGCCAGCCTCAGCCTCCCAAAGTACTGGGATCACAGATGTGAGCCACGAAAAAATGTACTCTTATCAAGTTCAAAAGCAGCACTGAAATGTAAAATCCTGGGACTTGTCATTTCAATGTTACACTCCTGCATGTGGCTTGTTTTCCCTGGCTGGGTCTCACTCAACCTCAAGATACTGTCCGGGGACTGGAGGAATCCCTCTAATGTATTAATACTTTTCCCTGTACATTCTCTTTCATTATGAAGACTCCTGCCTTCTGGGTTTCAGAAGCGATTCCTCCTCACCAAATATGACTATAGGTGATGATGCTAACCCAGCAAGTACAATTTTAAAGGCTGTTAAAACACAGCCTTTTTCCCAAAGCTTCCCACTTAGGACCTGTCTCCCCTGCCTGATCACTTGCCACACTAACAGTCCTGGCTTACACGGCCCCCTGTGCATAGAGGCGAGAAGGAGGCCCTTCCACACCCCCTCACAGCAGAGCACAGCAGGAACGAGAGCACGTGAGCTGAGGGTGGGCCTGTCCATCCACACCCAGGTTGGGCTGGAGCTCACGATTCTCCACCCTGGCCGTACATGAGACCCACCTGGTGGCATTTACCCTCTTCCATTGCCCAAGCCACCCCTCAACCCAATTAGGCAGAATCTCTTGGGGGTTGTATCCATATATTTAAAGACACCCCACACAACGTGGTTTCAAGGTGAATGCAGGTTTGAAAGCCAATGGACTAGAAAGCTGGGTACCTCCTGGCTCCCTCTCACTCCTAAGTCTCTGCTGGCTGTGCCAGGATGGACACCTGGATGGCTAAAATTGATGGGGGGAAAAAGGCACCTAGGGCTTTTCTGCCAGCCCCAGAGCCCTGACCCCAGCACTTTCAGGCCTTGAGGGCTCTGAGAAGAGGCTGAAGGCTGATTCCTGCCTCCTGGAGGTCGTGCCTGCCTCTGATAGTCCACGCTGCAGGAATACACAAACTGCAACAGCTTTGGGTGTGGAAAAAGTGACAGACCATGCCCAAGAGAGGTTTTAAATCAAAATAACAATAGTAATTAATAAAAACTTAACAGGAGTCCCCTGTAATCCCATCACTTTGGGAGGCCAAGGAGGGCGGATCACTTGATCTCAGGAGTTCAAGACCAGCCTGGGCAACATGGTGAAACCCCGTCTCTACTAAAAATACAAAAATTAGCTGGGCGTGGTGGCACATGCCTATAACTCCAGCTACTTGGGAGGCTGAGGCAGGAGAATTGCTTGAGCCAGGGAGGCAGAGGTTGCAGTGGGCCAAGATCGTGCCACTGTACTCAAGCCCAGGAAAAATTTTTATATTCCATCTAAAAAAAAAAAAAAAAAAAAAAATCCTTAACAGGAACCCCTTAAAAAGAAATCTAGTTTTTAAACTACAAGCCAGACTCTCTGGTTTCTTCCCTGTTTTAGATTTGCTGCAGGCTTTCCCAGGCAGTGCAAATGGCCTTCGTCCTGTCTGCCCCGCAACCTCAGTATGAAAGAGACACCGCCTGTCCCCGCAAAGCTTCAGTTCTTGCTGTCATCCTAGCTTCACAGCTGGACTCCCTCGAGCCTCTGTGAACTTGGACAAGCTCCTTCCACTTTCTGGGCTTCGGTTCCTTTCTGTGGAAAATAGGGATGATGGTGCTGCCCTTAGAATCACTGTGCAAATTTTGCTTTAAGTACGTCAGGGGCTCTACGAGGGCCTGGCCTCTGGGAAGTGCCCAGCGACCTGTGGCCAAGACCATCTCTCTAAGCAGCAGCATACAGTGCTTCCTTAGTCTTTTTAGGGACTCACAGCTCTCATTAATCCGCCTGGTCTGGCCAATAGGTTCTATTTTCGAGAGCATCTAGCGTTCAGGTGTCCTCCTGTCTCAGCTCTCCTCTTCCTGACCCCAGCTTCCCCCTCCATGCTCCCTTACTGGGACGCTGCCCTCAGATTGTGGCTGTCATCTGTTCTCTGTTGCCTGGTAACAGCTTGACAGAGCACTTTGTAACCTGACTTTTAGAGTCAGAGTCTGGTCCAATGCCCACCCCATGATGAGTGCTCTAGAGCAAGTGGTGAATCGGCAAACGAATGAAGAAGTGAGTCGCTAAATAATAACTGTCAGGTGTTGGGCGCGATGCAACCAGCTGCCTTACAGACATCGTTCTCATTTCATCCTCATTGTCCACTTGCCCTTGGGCCTGCTTCTGTTCACAAGGAGTGTTCTGCAGGCACCTCCAGTGAGGATGGTTGTAGGCCTGCCCCAGATCTTCAGGTATTAAGTGTCAGAATGAGATTCAAACTGTATCTGACTCCAGAAGTGAAGGGCTTAACTAGCACTCTGTGCTGCCAGACCCAACGTTTGGCAGGGATATTTTGGCAAAAAAAAAAAAAAAAAAAAAAAATTCATCAAAACATCATCAAGTAAAGAGATGATCGCTGGTGTGCAGGTTGATTTAGCCCCGCAGTGAGCGCAGTGGCTCACAAGCCAGTTTCCCATTGCTGAGCACTCAGGGAAGACTTGCTTCCAGCATCCTAGGTTTCGAACTGACATTCCAAAAGCCACAAGTACGTCTGTTTTCCTGGAGTCTTGTGGCTTGACCAGAAACATCTACGTGTGACCTGAGGTGTGGCTTGTGTCATCCCAGGACACTGTCAAAATACACTTCATCCATCACTGGCCCCAATGGCCAGTGATGGATGAAGACAACATGGGATGGTCGGCAGTTAGCTGCTGTGTTTGCTATGAAAACAGAGTAATTAGTGATCGTCTCCATTTCCATCTGGACTGAGCCAGCTTTGATATTCAGTTGATGTTGCTTTCAGTTGGAAAAGTCAAAGTCCAATTTGCACATATAACAACACTTTATGCATGTCATGAAAATGTTTGCCTCTTTAAAGAGAGCCTGTATATTTATTAAGAATTCTTTCTAGGAATTTAATTCCCTTTCCTTCTAAAGGCTGGGTGATCAGCTGTGTGTCCTAGTAGCCAGAAGTGAGGACCCTACAATCTGGTCTTGGCTCTTCCAACAACTTCATGCAAATTCAGGAGCAAAGTTTCTGGCTTACTTTTTCTTTCTCTGGAAAACCCAGCTCCTTCCCATCCTGGCCAGGGTGGGATGCAGAAAGGGCTAAGCCAGCTGTCTGGCATCTTTCCACCCAAAAGCGTTTAGATATTTGCTCACCATGTACTGAGAGAAGTCCAAGGCCAATGTGTTGGAAAGAAGCAGGGAGGGTGCTGAGGACAGCTCTTGGTCTTTCAGGCTTCCCAAGCTCATGTGTCCCACCCAGGGGCCTGGGAGTGTCAGCCCATATATAAAACAGTGTCCCTTTTGTATAGGAAATTTAGGCTTCAAAATAATCTAGATTTGCATTTTATTTAACTTTTACAGATTGCTTTCTTATGTTATAAGTTTATCTGGCAACGTTAGTACTCTGTCAGTACTCTTTTCTTTCTCTCTCTCTCTTGTTTTTTCTTTGAGACAGGGTCTCACTCTGTCACCTAGGCTGGAGTGCAGTGGTGCAGTGGTGCAATCTTAGCTCACTGCAATCTGCCTTCTGGGCTCAGGCAATTTTCCCACCTCAGCCTCCCTAGTATCTGGGAATATAGGTGTGCACCACTACTCCCAGCTAACTTTTGGATCTTTTTTTATAGAAGTGGGGTTTTATCATGTTGCCCAGGCTGGTCTGGAACTCCTGGGCTCAAGTGATCCTCCTGCCTCAGCCTCCCAAAGGGCTGGGATTACTGACATTGAGCAATTGCACCCGGCCTGCTTCTTTTTTTTTTTTTCCCCCCAATTCAAAAATAGTTGTTTTCCAGTTTCAATGTGAAAGCTCCAGACATTTTACTCAGCCCATTAAATACACTAACTTGAAACATTAATACACTGACACATTTTATGTAGGAAAAGAGCCTTATTTGGAATTCTGCATGTGCCTAAAATTAAATTATGATGTGCATAAAGGTATATGTGCACTATTTTAATGAATAGTCAGACTTATTTGTGTCTTGTTTTTGAGTATTTCTCCTGATTAATCAAATCTATTTTTTGGAATATCATTTTAATACATCCTTATTTGTCTTTTCAGGAACAGTATGAATTCTGCTACAAAGTGGTACAAGATTTTATTGATATATTTTCTGATTATGCTAATTTCAAATGAAGATTCCTGCCTTAAAATATTTTTTAATTTAATGGTCAGTATATTTTGTAAAAATCATGTTAATTTATTTCATAGTTGACATTAATATCTTCCCTAATTTCTTTGTACATATTCTGTTATGTCTTAAAGGCCACCTGCTATAAAGTTGTTAAATCATAAATATGCTTTTTAAAAATTGGAGTAATGTATTAAGGTCAAATAATATCCCATAAAATATATATTTCTGCTAATATTAGTAAATATCTTAATTTTTCATTAGATTCATATCATTTGATTTCACACATTCAACACCTCTAAATGTTGTCATCTTAATATGCAAAGTGTGCCTCTGCAAGATACTAACCACAAAGCTCACGTTAAGAAAACAACTGAGGACTCAGAAGTCAGCTGAAAATGCACTTTCCCAACACTGATTTCACAACCCTGAGCAGCAGCATTTTTGGAAGGCAAATTGTCATGACGATACAGTGTAAATGAGGACTTTTGTAAAGTTCTCACTCTCGGCCCATGCGATTTATCTTTACATTTTAAAGATCAAAGAAGTCTTTACAACCTGAATCCAGGTCTCAAACATTCTAGAGTAGCTGATGACTTTACAGTAATATTTAAAAATGCATTTACTCAAGATCGTGTCTACACCGTCTTGGCTGGATGAGAAGAGATGTAAATGCTGGGTCGTCTGGTTGACCCATGGTCTTGGGTACAACAAAGTCAGCCATCAGAGCTGCACTCCGAAGCACCACTTGCTGTCCAGCTGCCTGTTTGGCCCAGACAACCCTCAGAGAATCAAACCAGCTGCCTCTCCCACTTTCCCCTCCCATTCTGCCACAGTGGCCTGTGCTGGTCCAGAGCTACACCTGGAGGCTCAACATGAAGCCACCTCCCATCCAAATGATCAGACGAACAGAGCGTCTTATGCACGCAGTACAGAGGAGCACACATTGGGATCAAAATAGAAGAATAACCACAGGCAATTGAACTTTACATTTTCTGAGCAGCATTTTGGTATTTCAACATTTCTTGTAAAAAGCTAAGATTGTTTGTAAGAAAGAAATCCTTAAAATCTAGATTTATACCATTTTTTAAAGTCCCACCTTTCAGTGTTTAATAAAAGAAAAGAGAAATCCTTAATCTAAAAGCTAAATTATTTTTGAATGGAAATACTACTGAGACCATTGACCCAGATAGGATTGGCTGATGGGGGAATAAAGAAGGATAGGGTGTGAATGTCCCAACATTGAATTTCATAGCAGTTATCTTTCTATGGCCATTAGGTACCCAGCAGATGAGCACAATATAAACAAGAAGTTATCTGGCCTACTTTACTACTAAACGCATTTAACACGTGCATTTTTTGGTACATCTTTTGTTTTTCAAAAGCGATATAAAGGCCTTATTTGACATTTTCCCGGTAACTGATCACACCCTCGTGTTGCAGTGCTCATCCCCTATTCATCATGGTGTGTGCAAATGCAACCCCAGGACACATTGTTCTAATAATAGGCTCACAGGGAATCAAGCTTCATGCCCACTTCACGGCTCCGGGCCCCATCCAAGGGCAAGACTTGGTGCCCAGCTGGAAGGATGCAAGCACACTTTGTGACTGCCATCCTCACCAGCTGCACGCCTAGGCTGCACTGCTGAATGTGCTCCTCTCTCATTCTCTGTACAATGATTTGGCATCTCGGTGGAAGAGGCAAAGGGAGTTTTTTTGAGGCTTGCCATGTCCCTTTTGTTTTCATCGTTAAAATTCCAAACCCAAAGCCTTTTTTTGACTAAAGGAGAAGAGAGGGAAATAAGCTTCTGTTCAGCACCTGAACCCTAGAAACAGCCAGCTTGCTACGATGAAGGTGGCGTTACTCTGGTAATTCATTTGAGAGTTCAAAGTCAAAGTCAAGGGGCACAGGCTTTGGTTCATGTCTAGGAGCCCTCTGTCAGAATCCTTAAAGCCCTTTAATGGTCTAACTGGCATCTCTTGTATCAAGAAGTACCTTTAAGGTAGGCCTTTCCAGGGTGCCCTCAGGAAAGGGCGCTGCTCGTGTTTTTTCCTGTCCCCTTAGACCAACCGCAGGTGTCTGCTGCAGGGTTTCTGCCTGTTCCCAAACCTTTTCCATTCCAGAAACAAAGCAGAAGCCACTTCCCCAGGTTGCAGGACTCTCCCTGGAAGGCAGGACTCTCCCCTCCGCCACCCAGGGCAGTGTTTGCCTTTTAGAGGGACCGGTCGTTACGGCCTCATGGCCTCTACCCAGGCCCCTGCTCACAGTCTCCTGGGCCTTAGAGCAACTCATGCTGTGGGGAATCAATCCCTGGGGGACTCCATATCATCTCTGTGCAACCTGGAAAGTGAATCTCTTCTTTCCTTCAGTCAAAGAAAGTCCACTGTACATAACAAAACAGCCCCAAACAGCCCAGTGCCGACAGCGGTGTTCCTTTCACGTTTTCCTCTGTTGCATGCAGTTGCGTTCAAATGCCAAATAGTGATTGGAAGCCGACCATTCTGATCTGTGTGTGATACTGGTCACTGTGTGACTGCCTTTACGGTTTCTCTCCATGTGCTGTATGAATGAAGAATGCATACCAGTGTTTTAAAAGGTATTTTTATGTGTTTTTAAACACTTTTTAAAATGAGCCTGACACCTGTGTTTCAGCATTTGGAGACATGCCCATGCTATTCTTTTAAGTGTATGATTACTGATACTTTTTGTTTGTTTGTTTAACTAAGTTGTGTTTAATTTATGTGCAATCTTTATAATATATGTATGTTATGACAGTTTCAGCTATCATATTTTCTTTGATTACATTTATAATTTGATCTTGCTCTGATTATAATGCCAGTGAATGTTGCTGAATTCTTTGTATATGCAAAATGCAAGATTTAAACCATTCTGACGCAAGGATAAACCTTTACTTTGACTACCAGCCTGTGTCTTTTTCTTCAAATCTCTGAATTTCATTCCTGTGGGGGTGAAAAATCACCTGCTATGAGATGGTGTTTGCTGTTGTGGCCCCTTTTGTTACTGGTTTCTCCCTATGGGTCTGTGGGTCCCAGTATCCCATTCTAGACAAGCAGCAACCACGCTGCTGTCAATGTAGTCTTGGTTGTTCCCCCGGGGTAAGCAGACCTGGACACATGACGGTACAGGCACAGCTGGACACAATGGGGAGGGGCAGAGGGATCCAAGGAAAAGGAGGTGTGGAGGAGGCATAGAGGAAGTCACCAACTGGGCATCCACCAGGGGCCAATGAACCCAAATAGTGCCTGAGCCCAACGCCACAGAAGGAGCTGAGGTCTCCAAAAGTACAATTGCCAGAACAGCCTCAAAGATAGCCCGTCAACAGAAACACACAGGACACTGAGTGCTGAGGGGCCTCAGGAGAGACAGGTAGGTAGCCGAAGGCACCGGTTAGGGTGTGTGTCTCAACAAGCCACTCAGAGAAGCATTATTGAGACCACACTGGGAACTCCACTCTGCCGAGATGCGTAAGGGGTCTCCTCATATCTCCTGCATGAAGGAGCAGGATGCTGGAGCACTGACCCACGGCTCTCATCCATCAGGCGGAAGGTTGGTTCCAGGGCTAAAAGCTCCCTGACATATGCATGCCCCACTTGTGGGCATACTATTGCCAAAATCAGAGGAGCATCCGGGGCAGCTATGCAGAACAACCAAGGAACCTGCTGTGGTCACCAAGCTCCCAAGCTTGGCCTCTAATTGCTTGCATTGCATATTGGCATGGTGGCTGCGTGTCCTTGGGGAGCAATGTCAGTCCCAGGGGGCCTCGGGCCATCTGCTGGGTTGCTGGGCTGGGAGGGCAGCTTCAGGATCCAGGACAGCCATGCCCCAGCCAGCACTCACACTGCCACTTCCTCATTCAGTGCCCACAGCTGGTCTCCTACTGGGTCCAGGGTCTAACAGAACCAACTGCCCCTTGTCTCGAAGGATGGGACAATACCAGCAATACAGGGAGTCATGTTTGTTACAAGCATTCAAACCAAACAGAAAAATACACCAAGAGTCTATATGCATTTAGCCCTTTTCCTAACTCCCCTCCCCATCTCAACCCACGGGTAACTTTGGAGTACATCTCAAAACAGACAACACTCTGCAATTTAAATCCGTATAGTTACAGAAACATATACATTGTTTGTTTTTATGACCAACAGTCAAACTCCTGGTATAGCATCAAATCCAGGCTACCATTGTCAAAATCACTTTATGTTCTGCTAAGAAAGCAAAAACACTGCTGTTTATTCCTGTAAGATCCCACCAAGTTCATGATAATCTTCATGTTAGGGAGGTTAATATGTGAAAGTCACATATTAAGTGACTGGACTGCAGTGATACAATCATAACTCACTGCAGCCTTGACCTCCTGGGCTCAAGCAATCCTCCCATATCAGCCTCCCAAGTAGCTGGCACTACAGGTATGTGCCACCATGCCCAGCTATTTCTTTTTTTAATAGAGGTGGGGTCTTGCTATGTTACTCAGGCTGATCTTGGAACTCCTGGTCTCAAGCGATTCTCCCGCCTTCACCTCCAAATGTGCTGGGATTACAAGTGTAAGCCACTGCCCCTGGCTATTCAGTGCTATTATGTTCCAGATTCTTCCTTCACCTTCTCATAGAGAAATCCCTAGCAATGAAGAATTTATGAGCCAAAGGAAATATCTTGGAGCTTCAGTCATCCAATAAATATATTCATCCTCTGATGATGATGATAATTAGCATGTACTGATGCTTATCAAGCTTTGAGTAAAATGCTAAATATTTTACACATATTGTCTCATTTAATCTTCTCAACAATGCTATGTGGTCAGGTATTGAACAGCCTCATTTTACAGATGGGAAATTGTCTAGCAAAGTTAAATGACTAAGTTCACACAGCAGCAAATTAGACAAGCTAGAATTTATACCTAAGCATTTTACTCCGAAGTCTAAACTCTCTCTAGGAATTTACACTGTGCAAGGGTGTGGAATGCATACCAGACATCACATCAATTTTGCAAATGATAAAGGAGCACCTGGCAGACAGACAACAAGGGCCAGGACAGATTTTAGAACACTCCAACCTGTGAGAGGTGGACAGGCCTGCACCAGCTCTATTTCTGCAGCGACATACACAGGTGTCAGAGCCTTTCCAGTCAAAGGCGAGGAGCCTTTCCTGCTTTCCTGTCACAGAGACCTGGGACTGCGCTGTCAATACAGTTTTTGTTTGTTTATTCTTCAGGTGACATCAAGAGCTCCCCCTGGGAGGTTGGGTTGTGGACGCTGCTTAGGAACCCCACTGGAGAGGTGGGTCAAGCAGGTATCCAAGTCCAATTAGCTGTCTCAGGGCTTGACGTCACAGATGTGGGACTGCCTGAGATGGGGCTGATGAGCACGAAGCTGACTGGGGCCCTCACAGAGCAAGACACAACAAACCAAAGATCCTTCCTGAAATCACCGTGCACACTGCGGGAGGGGGTTCCTGCCACACATCATGGGCACTTTTTGTTTTCTCAGGAAGAGCAACAGCAATGAAATCCACATTGCCAAATTATGGAGTGCTGTGTGCCTACATGGCACTCAATGCCAGGGATACCAGGATGGGAGTTTGGTGACCGTGTCCCAGAGATGCCTTGGGGGTCTGGAGCATCTGCACAGCATGGCAATCAGCGTCTCCAGCTGTAACCAGAGTGCCAGGAGACTCCTGCAGCTAGTCTAGAGGACTTTTCCAGGAAGCCCAGAGCACAGTAGGATCCCAGCTGCATGAAATCATTTTTAGTTACGCAGCTACGGTTTACTTCATGGAGTCGCCGTTTGCCATGTTGACTCTCAGTGACAGCCCAGGGTGTGGGCTGGGGCCTGAACCCTCTTCCCTGACCAGACTGACCACTGAGCACTGCTCTCCCTCCCTTCCTCCTCAACCTCTCCAGATGGTGATGAGCCCCAGATGCACCCACCTGCTAACTTTTCTCTTGCTCCAACAGCAAGGCCTCTTCTTCAGGACTAACCGGCCTACTGCAGGCTCCTGCCCCTGAAACTTTCCTGCAGATTCACTCCCAGGATCCACGTCAAATCGGGGTCACCAGAGGAAAGTCAGAGCATGTACTTTTATCTGCTGACTTGAGGCTGCTCTGGGTCAAATCCCTGTCCCTCAACTCAGCACCTCTGTTCCAACAAAGCAGACACGGCTGCGGTTGCAGGTAGTTCTCGAAACACAGCGGGCAGTTCCTGCAGGACTAAACGCGTCTGCAATGACTTACTGGCCAAGAGAGAAAATGACCATCCAGCCAAGTTGTTGAAGAAAGGAAAACAGAACGTCATGAACCAGTCTCTCTTACACTGGCCTGTCTGCCCCACCCCCACTTAGTTTCTTTCCCAACTCTCCCATAATAACAACACCAGGGTTCTAAGACCACTTCATCACACACTTTGTTGGACATCTCCTGGGGCTGGTCACTGGGATACAGTAACCAGGAAATACACAGTCAGCCCTCATGAATGAACAAAACTTACCACCCCAGGAGGGAAGCCAGAGACTCAATTCGTGGTTTAGCTTCCACAGTGCGACGTGCTACAAAGAGGTACAGAACAATTCCAGGCAAACGAAGGACCTGCCCCAGCCTGGACAACAGGCATGGGGGTGAGGGCACCCACAGGGAAGAAGCCTCCCTTAAGCTGAGCTCAGTACTGGATGAAATGATCTTGGTGGGGCAGGAGGGAAAGCTCCAGGCAGGGGAAATGGGGCGGACAGTGGCTGGGGGTGCCTGGCTAATAGAGGCAGGGGATGGTGGGTACGGAGTTAGATTAAGAAAGCCCAGAAGAGGCCAGGTGCAGTGGCTCACACCTGTAATCCTAGCACTTTGGGAGGCTGAGGTGTGTGGATCACTAGGTCAAAAGACGGAGACCATCCTGGCCAACATGGTGAAACCTAGTCTCTACTAAAAATACAAAAATTAGCCAGTCATGGTGGTGGGCACCTGTAGTCCCAGCTACTCAGGAGGCTGAGGCAGGAGAATCGCTTGAACCCAGGAGGCAGAGGTTTGCAGTGTACTGAAATTGTGCCACTGCACTCCAGCCTGGAAACAGAATGAAACTCAGTCTCAAAAAAAAAAAAAAGCTCAGGAAAGGCTGGGGGGCCAGATTGCACAGGCCCTTGGAGGCAAAAAAGTCAAAACGGCTTCTATTTATTGGGAATGTCCTATCACATAGAAATTCACTTGGAAACTGAAGCTCAGAGAAGTTACCATGCCATAGTGGGAATGGGTATTTGTTCTCAAATAGTCAGCCTAGATGAATGGGCAGTATTTGTCATTCCCCACTCCCGACCAATAGCAAGTGAAGATGTATTGTGCAGAAGTGTTCTCCATCTATTAAACATCGGGGTAGCCCTTGAATGAACGTTTCTAATCCATCAAGAGCCCTGTAAGATAAAAAACACCCTCAGCGTGCTCTTGAAATATTGTACTTACCAGGGTGAGAAAAGGTGCTGACACACTTCAGCGAGATTTGTGGTTAGAACTGAACTCTAAGGATTTTCCTACTAAACAGAATATTCCACTCTTCAGGCATATGGCTGGATGACATTTTTCTAATGTGAGGTACATAATTACTAGTAAGTCTGAAGTGTTAGAACTTGATCATAGCAACATTCCTACTCAAGGTTCTGAAGTTGGGCTACCTAGAAGGAAGCATTTATGCCTCAGCTTCCAAAATGCCTCCACGAAGGTGCTCTTCCTTGAACACCCTCCCCCACTCTGCTCTGGTGCAATCCCTGTCCCCTTTGCAGCCTGTGGACCCCTCAGATGTCCCCTCCCTACCCCTTTCTATTCCCTCCCTCCAGCAGAATGTCATTGTCCTTATGATCACAGACAACGCTGTCAGAACGCTGTCATGGCAGCCAATATAGCACAAGCCAATAGCACTGATTTCTGCATTCATTCAGCAAGTATTTATGATGTTACCTGGCTCCCTGCCAGACACTGGGGAGATAAGTGTGGAGACAGGGCACTGCCCACATAGGGCACTGCCCACATAGGGCACGTGCTGGGGGAGAGCTACCCTGTCGGGTGTGCCATCCTCACCTCCATCTGGCAAGGTGGGTGAATAGGGGAGTCCAAACAGGTGACCTGGGGGGGGGTGGGCTACTCTCTGATTAGGGGAACAGAGAGAGAACAGGGGACAAAGTAGAAAGTAAACGGAGATGAATAACGGTTATGTCTACGGGTCTGAAACTGGAGAAAGAAGTCTGGGCTTCAAAAGAGATTTCGGAGGCAACAGCTCACAAGGACGCGGTCCTGAAGCTGTGGCTGAAGGGGCTGAGTGCTCAGTCCCTCCGAGGATGAGGATGCTTTTCAAAGTGTACTGGTGTCACTTCATGGACCGGGTGGCATCAGGCTGCCAGGTAGTCAGAAAGAGAACAGGCGGGAGCAGAGCCAGTAAACTTCCAGAGCTTTCAATAACAGGTAAGCTGGAGAGGTGAAGATGAGGAGCCACAGTTTGAAGTCCCGATGCAGTGCAGCCGGGACCGAGATCCTGTGGGGGGAGGCTATCTCAGGTGAGAGCAGCCCTGCTTACAAAAGCACTCCCAAGAGACAAAGGCAAGCCATGAGCCACTCCTTACAGAAGGTCACTCTTTGTCGCTAAAGATATGTTCACAAGTCATCCTCCAAAGCACAACTTTATTTCCAGAAAGGAAAGGACACCAAAAATAGGAACGTCCTGTGCAGATGTCCAACAGCCTCAGTGTGGCGACCAAATGCCCCCCAACCATTGGAAAGACAGATCTTGTAATCAGTGCACTCACCCATTTATTCGTGTTTCCTGAGTGCCTGCTCGGTGCTGGGACAGACGAGGATGGACGTTCCTGCCATCGTGCTCTGGAGAACATAGGCAAACATTTAAACAGTGACACAGTGTGGCAGGGGTCGCAGTTAGGGCTGCTGTAGGGTGGCTGTGGGTGGTGACAGACCTCAACACTTCATTCTGCAAAGCTGAGGGCAAACCTCGGCCCAAACTCCTTCCCGAAGCCCTCCATGTTCAACTGTTCTCCGTCCAGGAGCCTAGCAGTGCTCCCAGTGGAGTTTAGGAAGCCCATTCAGACCCAGCATACCCCAAGTTTCCTTCCCTTACGCAGACTGACAGCTTTACTTACAGAATTCACTTTATGACAAAAACTGTACTAGAACTTATCACAAAACTAACTTTATTATATTTTTCCCAGTTAGATTTTTGTGTTAAATATCTTCAGTGTCCTGGTGACTTCTGGTTCTTATTTTCTTGATGCACACAATGTCCTCAGCCTGTGTGGGAAGAAAAACATAGAACTCTTAAGTAATTTAAACACCTATTTTTATAATCGACCCTCCTCTGCAAAATCCCAAAGGCGTATTAGGTATTATGCAGGTCCTTAGTTGTAGAAAATTAATTTTGAGGTTGGAAATAAGTTTTAAAATATATTCCACTAGAGTTGTTTTTTCTTGACTTAAACTGCTTTTATTATGCAGTTTTTTACACTTAAATACTGTGATCTTTTCATACAAAAGTTCCTAATGCATTTTTAAGCTGACAAATAATAAAATTTCTTCATCAATGCACACATTTTCACAAACTAAAAAATGTCACTCAGAAAAAGTGAGCTCAACCAGGATTGAGTCTTTTGGTTCTCCTAAACCAAGCAACCACTGTGGACAGAACCATCCCCAGCTCGCATGGATGGGGACCTGCCTTGGCCGTCACTCTTGCAGTGGTTTTCACCTCTCGGCTAAACGGGGTGAAAAGCATGGCTATAAGCTTCTTATTGGAAAAAAATCTATCTTATATATGCATTTTCCGGGCCTACCAACACCCACTGAAGAACACAGCAATAGAAGAGTATGTGTTGGAGGTCTCCTGGGTGCTTGAGTGTGATAAAAGGCTGGAACGCCCCCGGCAGAACACACCAGGCCTGGCTCAGCCTTGGACCTGGTTGCCCTGTGTTTAGGAATCTTCCTAGTTAAAATATTTACTTTTACCCTTCTTTGGTTTCATTCTGATAAAGCAGCACCTTCCAGACTGTGAATTTGGCAAGGGTTTGGAGCCTGAGTTTGATGTAAGGCTGGACGGGTGAACGTGCTGACCGACATCAGCTGCGCACCCGGTGTCCCTGTGGTCTCTAGGACCTTGTCTGGCACTATCACGTATCTTCTGCTTCCAGCCTGCCCCAGACGCACAGTCTGTGACTTAGGACGCCGGCGTGGGCATCAGTGTCCTCCTTGAGCGTCTCCTCCTCTTCCCTCTGTGGAACAGCTATAGGCATTCCCCAACTAGGATTTCCTGCCCACCCCCCAGACACCTAAGTCCCCCTTCCACTGGCTGCCTGCCTATGTAGCAGGTACCGGGGACACCTGGGAACCTTTCATCTTCTTGGCAGCTGAAGCGTCCTAGTTTGTGCTGAAGAGCGTCTGTCGTTAGATAGCTGTACTCGCCAGAATTCTGTATCACAGAGGTTATTGCTACAGGAGTTTCGCTTGCTGAACTCAGAATATGGTAGTTTAAGGCCCACATTTTGTGTGTGCTAAGAATTAAATTTATACCACTCACAAAAAAAGTAGCAATTAAACCTATCTTTATTTTAGCTAAACCAAGTATTCCCCAAAATAACACTAATGGAATTTAATCCTTATTATGGATTTGTCCATATGATAGTAATTATGAGTGGCTAAACTTGATGTGATTTCAGTAGCACTTAAAGCTCATTAGTTTAGATAGTCTCTGGGGGGAGGAGGGGTGGAGGGCAGAGGCACCTCCCACTGATCAGGAACTCTCACATAATGAGTATGTGCCTCAGGGACACCCCAACCTCTGTTCCTCCCACCTTTCCAAAGAATTCCTTGGAAAATTTTCTCTTTCAATAGTTTTTCTGTTTTTTGGGGGGAGAGGGCGGGGGGAAATAACTTTTCTGTTTCAATAGGTTTTTTTTGAACTACAGAAAGGCTGAAGACGTCTACCTACAACTGTATCATGAGGTACATCATAAGCAGTCAGAAATTAGCCACTAGACAAATTCCTTTTCTTCCTGAAGAAAGTCTTCATAATGTGAATTTGCTATTTTAAGTGGAATTCTCAAAACAAACACAACAAAATATAACTAAAATGACAAAATATCTTAGCTTAACACTCCTTCCACTAATGTAACTGGGAGCTGACAGAGTGCTGTTAATGTTTTTGGTTTACCTTTGCAACCTTGGGCAAAAATACGTCAAAACATTCTGTCTCTTTTAAAAAAGGAAAATGGTAAGAGGCTTACCTTCTTCGGATTTTCTGCACGCCTCTTGACACCCCGCGTAACTCTCTGCGCAGACTCACTCTCCAAAGTGCTTGCTGCAGACCGGCTTTTGGGCTTTCTTGATCTCAAACACACGGAGTCTGACTTTCCTACTTCTCCTTTCCCTTCCTGATTCTGCACGAGAATCCCCATGCTCTTCTGCCCTTCACTCTCTTCTGCCACCTTAGGCTGGGAGCTCTTATTCTGTCTAACAGACCTCAAGCACCTTTTGTTTTCACTGGCTTTGCCTCTAGGTATGGGTTTCTGGGCTCCATCATCTGGACTCTGAGTGTCCTTCTCTTGGGAGGTCTTCATGGACTTCTTTGCATTTCTGTTTATTTTCATTCTTTCTGCCGATATAAGGACCTCAGTTGTAGGCTGTTCTACATCAGTCTTATTTTGGCGTCTAGCACGCAGAGACATTCCCTAAAGAAATGAGAAGATATCCACAAAATTCCAATAATTAATAAAACAAACTTCCAAATTCAACAGGGAGAACAATCAACAGTAAATTAAAAGGAGAAATCATTTGAAAATTACCCACTGATGAATTTTCTGAGACCTGCCATCTAAGGTAATGCCTTGGTACTTTGTTCCTATGGAGTAATGACTGCCTCTGCTCACAAATTATAAATAAGGAATTCAGGATAAATTTCAGTCACGATGCCTAATGAGATATATGTCAAATCTAATTTTACAGTTTACATTATAGAAAGAAGCCCCGTTATTCATTCATTTACAGGGAGTACGTGAATTCCTATTCCTTTAACGATCACTGCTAAGACAGAATAGGAAAGTGTCATTTCTGGGGTTTTTCCAAACTTCTGTGCACGTAGCAGGAACCTCTCTAACAGTCTGGACAGTTTCGTCCTTCTCAAGAATACACACTCCCTGTTGATTCTGTTCTGATAGTTAAAACAGTGACATAGATAGTATTTTTAACCCAGTACTGGTGATAGTATCCAGAACGTAGAACGGAACCACCCACCCATCCTCTGATCAATTTTTTAAGCATCTGAAGATGAACATTACTCATTTGGCTCCTGAGAAACTTCTAAGTTTGCATTAATCATTTTTGACTAGTTCTTTTCCCAATTAGTCTATTCCCCCTATAGATCCCAAGAAGATTCTTTACCATGGTCTGCAGTTATTCACTGTGTTGAATGCAACCGTCTGGGGAAAGGATAACCGCTTATAAAGTCAGATTACATGCAAATTATAACACAGAAATTGACAACTATCCAAGATGATACTGAGTGATGCTGTAATACTTCCTCTCACCTTATTTTCAGGGACCGAGTCTTGTAATTTGTGTTCTTTGTTGGTGTTCATGCTGTTGCTGTTCGGCTCTTCTGCAGGTTCACTTCTTTTTGCAGAAGTCCTCAAGCTTCTCTTCATGATGAGCAAGGGTTCGGGTGACTTGGCTCTCATCCTGGGAGGAACCCTCTGCTTCTTGCTGGCCGGCAGCTCCTCCATGATTTCCTCTGGCGCAGGCTTGAAGTGCAGCCTCTTGGTTCCTGTGACACTTCCATCTTTTCCACATCCTCTCTTGCAGGGTGGTGGGGGCAGGAAAGAGTTGCTTTTGCTTTGTGATTTTGCAGGGTCTCTGGTGCCTACCTGGTCTCCCATGGATTCTACATTAGGGGCCCAAACTCTTGTGGATATTTTTAGAGGTTTTCCACTGTCAGGTGTTTGCTTTGGAGTGCCTGTAAAGCTATCAGCACCATTTGCCAGTTCCTCAGTGTGGTCTGGTGTTTGAGAGAGCTCTTGAAAGCTGGCCAGATCTTCTGGGGGTTGGGCTTTTTCCTTAGGTGCTCGTGGCCGTCTCCTGCTGCCAATGACATTTTCTGGGTCCAACTTCCGCTTTGCAGGTTGCTTAAATGCTTTCACCCCATTGCCTTCACCTACTGGTTCTTTGTCGGTGTGCGTGGTCTCCCCTGATGCTAGTGTGAGCTGGCCGGCTGCTAAGGGCTCTTCTTTCACTTCTACTTTCTGGGCACGTGTCCTGGGCCGTCTCTTTGAGCTTGTTGCAGTGTCTACTGGTTCTGGCAATAATTTGCAGGGTATTTTAGTGGTTTTTTCATCAGTCATTGTTTCTTTAGGGTGACCTGGTGCTGGGTCTTGGAAGCCAGCCAGGTCTTCTGAGGCTTGGGCGTTTTCCCTGGGTGCTCTTGGCCGTCTCCTGCTGCCAGTTACACACACTGCTGGAGCCAGTGTCTGCTTTGCAGATTCCTTAGACACTTTGATGCCTTTATCTTTACCTACTGATTCTTTGACTACATCCACCATTTCCCCTGATGTCCGTGTGAACTTGCCAACTGCTGATGGCTCTTCTTTCACTTCCACCTTCTGGGCATGTATCCTGAGATGCCTCTTGGTGCTTGTTCTGGTGTCTACTAGTTCTAGTGGGGGAGATTTGCAGGGTATTTTAGCAGCTTTGCCAGTAGTCAGTGATTCCTGAGTGTGACCTGGTGTTTCAGAAAGCTCTTTGAAGCCAGCCAGGTCTTCCAGGGGTTGGGCCTTTGCCTTAGGTGCTCTTGGCCTTCTCCTGCTGGGTTCCTCTACTCCTGGCTTTGGTTTCTTCTTGGCATATTGCTTGAATACTTTGATGCCTTCACCATCACTCGCTGGTTCTGTGTGTGTGTGCGCGCTTTGCCCTGATGTTTGTGTGAGCTTCTCCACTGCTGAGAGCTCCTCTTTCACTTCTTTCCTGAGACGTGTCTTGGGGCATCTCTTTGTGCTCTTGGCAGTGTCTGCGAGTTCTGGTGGGGTAGATTTGCAGGGAATTTTGGTGTTTTTGTCAATAGTCATGGACTCTTCAGTGTGACTTGGTGCTGGGACCAGCTCTTTGAAGCCACCTGGGTCTTCCAGAACGTGGGCCTTTTCCTTACGAGTTCTCAGCTGCCTCTTGCTGCCAGTTACACTTGCTGCTGGGTCCACGATCTCCTTTGGAGACTCCTTAAAGGCTTTGATGCTCTTACCACCTCCTGTTGGCTCTGTGTGTGTTTGTGCAGTCTTCCCTGACGTCCGTGTGAGCTTGACTGTGAGGAGCTCTTCTTTCATGCCCACTTTCACCAGGGATACCTTGAGCCGTTGCCTGGAGCTTCTTGAGGTTTTGAATGGCTCTGGCTGTGGAGATTTGCATGATACTCCTGTGATCTTGTCATCAGTCATTGATTCCTCAGTGTGATCTGGTGTCTGGAAAAGCTCTTTGAAGCCAGCCAGGTCCTCGAGAGCCTCAGCCTTTTCCTTAGGAGTTTGTGGCCGTCTCTTGCTACCAGGTAAATTTCCTGGCACGTCCAGTTTCTGCACTGGAGTTTCCACAAATGTGTTCATGTTTTTCTCATCACTTACTGCTGGTTTACGTGTGTGCATGGCTTTGCCTGCTGATGGTGTTAGCTTTCTGAGTGCTAAAAATTCTTCCTCTACATCTGCTTTCCTGAGACTTCTCTTGGGTGGTTGAATTGTGCTTGTTGGGGTGTCCACTGGGTCTGGTTGTGGAGATTTGCAGGGTATTTTGGTAGTTTTCGCGTCATTAGTGGGCTTGTCCGTGGCTGGGGTCTGAAAGAGCTCTTTGAAGCCAGCCAGGTCTTCTAGAGCCTCGGCCTTTTCCTTAGGAGTTTGTGGCCATCTCTTGCTGCCAGGCAAATTTCCTGGCAGGTCCACTTTCTGCACTGGAGTTCCCATCAATGCTTTAATATCTTTCTCAGCACCTGCTGCTGGTTTGGGTGTGTGCATGGCTTTGCCTGCTGATGGTGTTTTCCTGAGTGTTAAGAATTCTTCCTCTACGTCTGCTTTCCTGAGACTTCTCTTGGGCTGTGCCTGGAAGCTTGTTGGGGTGTCCACTGGGTCTGGTTGTGGAGATTTGCAGGCTATTTTGGTAGTTTTCTCATTAGTCCTGGGCTTGTCAGTGCCTATTGGTGTCTGGAAGAGCTCTTTCAAGCCGGCCAGGTCTTCTAGGGATTGAGCCTTTCTCTTAGGAGTTCTCAGCTGCCTCTTGCTGCTAGTTACACTTGCTGCTGGGTCCAGTTTCTGTTTTGCAGTTTCCTTAAACGCTTTGATGTCTGTGTCCTCACCTCCTGGTGCTTTGTCTGTGTGTGTGGTTCCCCCTGGTGTCCGTGTGAGCCTCTTCAGGGCTGAGAGCTCTTCCACTACATGCCTTTTCCCCAAAGGTGTCTTGGGCTGCCTTCTTGTGCTTGTTGGGGTGTCTGCTGATTCTGGTGGTAGAGATTTGCAGGGTATGTTGGTAGTTTTGTCATCAGTCTTTGATTCCTCAGTGTGACCTGGTATCTGGAAAAGCTCTTTGAAGCCGGCCAGGTCTTCTAGTGATTGGGCCTCTTCCTTAGGTGTTCTTGGCCACCTCTTCATCCCGGTTACATAGTCTGCTGAGTCCAGCATCTGCTTTGCAGACTCCTTAAATGCTCTGATGATCCTTCCATCATGTGCTGGCTCTGTGTGTGTGTGTGTGGTCTCCCCTGACGTCTGCGTGAGCTTGCCGACTGCTAGGACCTCTTCTTTCACGCTTGCTTTCCCGAGGGATGTCTTGAGCCGTCGCTTGGAGCTTGTTGGGGTTTTGACTGGGTCTGGTTTTGGAGATTTGCAGGATACTTTTGTGATTTTGTCAGTAGTCGTTGATTCCTCAGTGTGACCTGGTGTCTGGAAGAGCTCTCTGAAGCCAGCCAATTCTTCTAGAGTTTGGACCTCGGCATTCTCCTTAGGAGTTTGTGGCCGTCTCTTGCTACCAGGTAAATTTCCTGGCAGGTCCAGTTTCTGCACTGGAGTCCCCACAAATGTGCTATCTTTCTCTTCACCTGCTGCTGGTTTAGGTGTGTGCATAGCTTTCCCTGCTAATGGCGTTAGTTTCCTGAGTGCCGAAACTTCTTCCTCTATGTCTGCTTTCCTGAGACTTCTCTTTGGTGGTTGCTTTGTGTTTGTTGGAGTGTCCATTGGCTCTGGTTGTGGAGAATTGCAGTGTATTTTGGTGGTTTTCTCGTCAGTTGTGGCGTTATCAGTGCATGGTGTCTGGAAAAGTTCTTTGAAGCCAGCCAGGTCTTCAAGAGCCTGGGCCTTTTCCTTAGGAGTTTGTGGCCGTCTCCTGCTGCCAGGTAAATTTCCTGGCAGGTCCAGTTTTTGCACTGGAGTTCTCAACAATGCATTTATGTCTTTCTCTTCACTTCCTGCCAGTTTGGGTGTGTGCGTGGCTTTGCCTGCTGATGGCGTTAGTTTCCTAAATGCTAAAAATTCTTCTTCTACATCTGCTTTCCTGAGACTTCTCTTGGGTTGTGGCTTGGAGCTTGTTGGGGTGTCCACTGGGTCTGCTGGTGAAGAGCTGTAGAGTATTTTCGTAGTTATTTCATTAGTCATTGATTCCTTAGTGTGACCTGGTGTCTGGAAGAGCTCTTTGAAGCCAACCAGGTCTTCAGGGACTTCAGCCTTTTCCTTAGAATTTTTTGGCTGCCTCTTGCTGCCAGTTAGAATTGCTGCTGGGTCCAAGATCTGCTTTGGGGACTCCTTAAATGCTCTGATGCTCTTGCCATCTCCTGTTGGCTCTGTATGTGTGTGTGTGGTCCCCACTGCCATCTGTGTGAGCTTGCCGACTGCTAGGAGTTCTTCTTTCTCACCCACCTTCCCCAGGGATGTCCTGAGCCATCGCTTGGAGCTTGCTGGGGTTTTGTCTGGGTCTGGTTGTGAAGATTTGCAGGGTATCCTGGCAGTTTTTTCATTAGTCATTGATACCTCAGTGTGACCTGGTGTCCGGAAAAGCTGTTTGAAGCCAGCCAGGTCTTCTAGAGTCTGGGCCTTTTCCTTAGGAGTTTGTGGCTGTCTTCTGCTGCCAATTACACTTGCTGCTGGGTCCAGTTTCTGCTTTGCAGTTTCCTTAAACGCTTTGATGCCTGTATCCTCACCTCCTGGTGCTTTGTCTGTGTGTGTGGTGCCCCCTGGTGTCTGTGTGAGCCTCTTCAGGGCTGAGAGCTCTTCCACTACATGCCTTTTCCCCAAAGGTGTCTTGGACCGCCTTCTTGTGCTTCTTGGGGTGTCTGCTGATTCTGGCAGAGAAGATTTGTGGGACATCTTAGTGGTTTTGCCAGCAGCCACCGCTTCCTCAGTGTGATCACGGGTCTGGAAGAGCTCTTTGAGGCCAGCAAGGTCTTCTAGAGCCTGGGCCTTTTCCTTAGGAGTTTGTGGCCGTCTCTTGCTCCCGATTAAGTTCTCTGACAGGTCCAGTTTCTGCACTGGAGTTCCCATCAATGCATTGATGTTTTTCTCATCATCTACTACTGGTTTGGGTGTGTGCATGGCTTTGCCTGCTGATGATGTTCGTTTCCTGAGTGCTGAGAATTCTTCTACATCTGCTTTCCTGAGACTTCTCCTGGACTGTGCCTGGAAGCTTGTTGGGGTGTCCACTGAGTCTGGTTGTGGAGATTTGCAGACTATTTTGGTAGTGTTTTCATCAGTCGTGGGCTCATCAGTGCATACTGGTGTCTGGAAGAGCTCTTTCAAGCCGGCCAGGTCTTCTAGGGATTGAGCCTTTCTCTTAGGAGTTCTCAGCTGCTTCTTGCTGCCAGTTACACTTCCTGCTGGGTCCAGCTTCTGCTTTGCAGTTTCCTTAAACGCTTTGATGCCTGTATCCTCACCTCCTGGTGCTTTGTCTGTGTGTGTGGTTCCCCCTGGTGTCCGTGTGAGCCTCCTCAGGGCTGAGAGCTCTTCCACTACATGCCATTTCCCCAAAGGTGTCTTGGGCCGCCTTCTTGTGCTTGTTGAGGTGTCTGCTGATTCTGGCGGAGAAGATTTGCAGGGCATCTTAGTGGTTTTGCCAGCAGCCACTGCTTCCTCAGTGTGACCAGGGGTCTGGAAGAGCTCTTTGAGGCCAGCCAGGTCTTCTAGAGCCTGGGCCTTTTCCTTAGGAGTCTGTGGCCGTCTCTTGCTCCCGATTAAGTTCTCTGGCAGGTCCAGTTTCTGCACTGGATTTCCCACAAATGTGTTGATGTCTTTCTCTTCACCTACTGCTGGTTTAGGTATGTGCATGGCTTTCCCTGCTGATGGCGTTAGTTTCCTGAGTACTGAGAATTCTTTCTCTATGTCTGCTTTCCTGAGACTTCTCTTGGGCCATTGTTTTGTGCTTGTTGGGGTGTCCACTGGGTCTGGTTGTGGAGATTTGCAGCATATTCTAGTGGTTTTGCCAGCAGCCACTGATTCCTCAGTGTGACCAGGAGTCCAGAAAAGCTCTTTGAAGCCAGCCAGGTCTTCTAGAGCTTGGGCCTTTTTCTTAGGAGTTTGTGGCTGTCTCTTGCTGCCAGATAAATTTCCTACCAGGTCCAGTTTCTGCACTGGAGTTCCCATCAATGCTTTCATGTCTTCCTCATCACCTGCTGCTGGTTTAGGTGTGTGCATGGCTTTCCCTGCTGATGGTGTTAGTTTCCTGAGTGCTAAGAATTCTTCCTCTACGTCTACTTTCCTGAGACTTCTCTTAGGCTGCTGCTTTGTGCTTGTTGAGGTGTCCACTGACTCTGGTGGTAGAGATTTGCAGGGTATGTTGGTAGTTCTGTCATCAGACATTGAGTCCTCAGTGTGACCTGGCGTCTGGAAGAGCTCTTTGAAGCCGGCCAGGTCTTCCAGTGATTGGGCCTCTTCCTTAGGCGTTCTTGGCCACCTCTTCATTCCAGTTACACAGGCTACTGGGTTCAGGATCTGCTTCGGAGACTCCTTAAATGTTCTGATGCTCTTTCCATCTCCTGCTGGCTCTGTGTGTGTGTGTGTGGTCTCCCCTGGTGTCCGTGTGAGCTTGCCGACTGCAAGGAGCTCTTCTTTCATACCCACTTTTCCCAGGGATGTCTTGGGCCGTTGCTTCATGCGTGTTGGGGTGTCTGTTGGTTCTGGCTGTAATGACTTGCAGGGCATTTTAGTGATTTTGCCCTTCTCACTCTCTGGTACCTTGGCATGATCTTGGGTTTGGAGAAGCTCCTGGCCATGAGCCATGTCTTTCGTGCATTCTGTATCAGGCAAGCTCTTGAGGTCTGTTAGGTCAGACGCTTGTTCACCTTTCTGCCCCCAGGTTCTTCTTGATCTCTTCACTGCTTTCATCTTTTCAACATTTTCTTTTAATTCAGTATTTTCTTTACACGTCTCAAAGGGTCTTTCGATTTCCTTCATCTCTCCTCCTCTCTTTTGTTGCAGTAGTGTTGTCTTCTGACAACTTCCTAAGATGCAGTTGACAACGCCAGTATTTGTTTCTTCACTCTTACTTTCTGCAGGTAGCTTCTGTACGTTTCTGAGCTCAGTAGACCTTCTTAACTTGTTTGCACTGGATACTGTCTTTGAAGGCGCTGTCTCAGTATCTGAAGTCTTCATCTCCACAGAAGTCATTTTGTAGGTGTTCCTAGGAGTTTTTGCTGTGTTTCCATTTTCTCTAATACTTGGCCGTGTTAAGGTAGGGCTTACAGAACACCTATCAGATGGTTCTTTTGCTGCATTGTGTGCACTGAAGAACGCATTTCCTCCTGAAATAAAAACATACATAATAAATATATTCTATGAGTGTCTTATGTCAATCCAGCATTACAGCCTCTTAAAATATAGTAAAAAACTAAATTCATATCTACTTAACAATATGAGGCTACTTATGTGTCTATAAATCTGTCTTATATAAAAGCCATGCACAATTAAGAATAATGTTATTTGGTGTTACAGTGGAGTCATCATTAAGCAAAAGTTAGACGCTACAATGATTACAGAAGGCAAAAATATTGCTTAAGAAGGATCCTCCAAAGGTTGCCATGCCCTATGTCACTGACATTAATATAGCCATTTTTTCTTCTTCAACCATTAGAAACAAAACAGCTGTTTCTTGCCTTAAATCACCAATAAAATAACACGGGTTATCCTTGTGCGGTTAGGGTCCATATCACACAGGAAATATTTACCTACCGCAAATATCTTCAGGGTAGCAAGCTGTTCTCTCTATGACAGGAACACAGTAACGAGTGCCAAATGAGAGATTAGACAGATTCTCATCTCCCATCTCACACTCACCCCAGGCCTGCTCTCACCTAAAAGGTTAGCAGGAATAATTGCACAGTATATAAACTGTTATCTTTCTGCTTTGTAATGTGCAGTAATTTTGAATTCGAGTAATTTATATGTAAGTATGGTGAGACATCATTGTACTTTTTTGCTATGTCATCCTGGTTACTTATAATAAAGAAGCCAAAAGTGTACATAGGTCATCTACACATATTAACGGAGTCTTTCATTCTAGGTAAGTCAATGAATGCCAGTGTTAGTTCAACTGCTGATTGAAATCTCCCTTTCCGTTAGAACAGAGAAGATGGAAATGGTATTTGGTGCCAGGAACATTTGTTTTAGAGAAGTAATATCATACTGCTTGCAAAAGATAATACCGCATGTTCCTATCCCAAAACATCACCGTGGTAGGAAAAAAGGAAACCAACCAAAACTCTCTGAGGTGGGTAGCAAAGGTGCTTCTCCTGAATTAGGTACTTGAACCTTTTTTCCAAGCAAATTTTCTGAATTTGAAATAGCAACGTGACATGTGCTTGTCAACTGTGGTTGCTCCTTCACTGGGGTCTTGAACATTTCAGCTATTCCTGTTAAATGAAAATATTTGAAAAGTGATTAACATATTGCTAACATTCAAATAACCATGCCAGTCCTCATATGTAACATGCAAATAGTGTGAAATAGCAGTAGATTCCTCCCTAGAATTCCTGGTACATAGGCCTCATAAAAAGGGTGATTCCATTAATAATGTACTTACTATGTAAAAAAGAGAGCAAAGAGAAGATATGTTATGTTCTTCGCTTTGCTTTTCTTGGGAAGGAAACAAATGAGGTTAGTTGATCTTTGTGGTCTTCCTAACTAGTCCTCACACATGAGCTCTAGAACATGGAAGCTGGTGATGGGCTCCTAGGACCTACAGGCCTCCCGGTCAGGATCTAAAAGCCAAATGCCTTCATGCTTCTCAAAGTCTTGGGTGCTCAGTTCTAGGTTTTAAGTGCAAATAACATGTGCCCACATTTTAGAAAATGACAAAGGGCTGCCCATTTTTAGTGCTGTCACTTAAAAATACATATATATTTTAAAAATCTAATTATCATTATCATTCCATTTTAACACCAAAAAAGCAGTACTGACGTAATCTCAGGAAAAAAAAATAGTAACAAAGTAGTTTATATAGAAGTTGTAACTTTCTGCAAAACTCTTCTCATTCCATGTTCTCCTTACTTGTATCATTCTGGCCTCATTGGATGCAAGTGCTATTTCAACCTCACAGTCATACACAAAACATTCAGGGGAAGCCTGTCCTGAAGCCTCCCTTCCAAACCAGTTCATTCACAAAAATCTCCCCTTCTACTTAAGCCCAGGGTTTAGTCTTCGGCAGATGCTAATGTTTTGCAATGAGATGTACTAATACCTACAGGTGAGAACTGCTTGACTCTAGGAAACCATCTTAAAAGAAAGAATGCTGGGGACAATCCACTGTCTCACATACTGAATACTTAACTTTTTTTTTTAAAAGGTATTTTTGAGGGTTTGTTTTTAACATTTTGTAACATACATATTAGAACATTCACACATGTCTATAATTTATAAACATACTCCTATACAAACATCTCTATTTTTTGTTTTGGTTTTGCATTTTTGTCTTCCTGGTTTTTTTAAAAAAATAAATAAACTGATCCAAATATGACTCATCAGACGGTAGCTTGCATCCATTACGGAGTACAACTCTTACAACTCAATCTGCCAGAAAACAAAAACAAGGTTTCCCCTGTTCAGTTCAACTCCCACCACCCTTCCGAGCTGTACACAGCAGAAACTGCTGGGCAAATCATACAACACAAAACCTACAGCCACTCTCCTGCCACTAGCCCTATCTGCTGCATCATCCCCACTTTAGCAAGTCAGGCCACACTTTACTGAGAGTGGGAATTGAGTGGAAACATTTCTTCAACAATCAATTGTTTATGGGAATCTTCTCATAGGGCTTTCTTTCAATAAAGTTAAGCTACCTAGAAAGTAAATCCTGAAGAAGCAAAATGTTGCTCAAAAACAACTGATCTACATACACCTGGGATAAACTGTTAGTGTAGCTGCAGGTAACAAGTTACGTCTCTTCCCTGTAAAGTACCTTCTACATTTCTATGTATATGCTGCTCTCCAGGGTAAAGGTATGCGTTTGACATTTCCACACGTATTTCACGCAGGATATGTGATCCCCAAAATTATCAGAGACTTGTCCTTGCAAGCCAAACCAGCTTTATCTTCCCTGAATGCTATCTTCCCAGAAAGTTGACTCAGTCATTTATTTTATAATCCCTTTCACAGCAGATAAAGATAGCAAATAGAAACATTAACACAATAAAAAATAGTAGGGTCAAAAGATGTATAAGATCTAAGTTTGTGTTTTTACCTGAAAGATCTTCATTAAAGTCCCTCTTTTGGTTGTAAATGAAGTTGTTGAGGATTCTGTGGGGTTGAGCAGGCACATGTACCTTTTCAGTATGAGCTTTCCCTATTATTATGGTACAAGGAGAGTTTGCATGGCCTGTACTAAATTGACTGTGAATATCACCCACAGGCTTCTGTAGAAAACAGGAAAGAGGTAAACAAGACATTAAAGCACAAATCCACACTGAATGCAAGCTTCAGTGGCACCGGGACTGTAAAGCAGCCACTCCCGGTGAGGCCCTTACCTTTGGAGTAGCAGGTCTTCTTTGTCTTTTGATCATTGGCCTTTGAGGGCCATGTTTTACGACTTTAGCCTGTGTTTGTTTTGCACCAAGTTTTACTACATCTGCCCACGATTTTGCAACTGTCAAAGGGAAAAGAAGATGAAACTTTTCAAAAACCAGCATTCATGAAAAAATTCACCTTAACATATGTGTTCTAATGCAAGACTAACCAATGAGATTGGCTTCAGAAGCACCGCTTCTTCTTTTGGAACATATCATCTGTAAAATACCATGTTGGCTGCGCCTGAGAGATACTCTCTTTGAAGGCAGGTTGCCGCTCTTTCTCCCTCCTCTCTTAGAAACCTCTGTCTGAGATTTGCTGCTGGATGCAGGGGCTGCTTGGCAGGACCTACGATCATTGGCAACTGGAGTTTTCCTAGGACTAGGGGTTGGAGGGCTTGTAACCAAGCTTTGTGCCATCACTTCCAAATGGATTTCTGAAGTTGACTGTTGTTCTCCTGAAGGTTGAGGCTGTTCCTGACAAGACAAAATTGTTCACAAGAAGCTTTAACAAGGATGTAACATCACTGGAATGACTGATAAAAACCTATTCAGTTAAGAAATTCAGCTGTTTAAATCTTGAAGCATCAAATGCTTAAGCCACTGTCTTTCAAGACTATGGTAGAAGTGAGACTGTTCCAGTCATTTAAGAAAAAAAAAGGAACTAGAAGCAAGCCAAGTCTGAACTGAGGTCATCATTTCAGATGGAAAGATGGAAGGAACGTCCTGATCAGTGAAAAGACAGGCAGGGTCTGATCTCAGTCCCAGTAAATACCAGCCATGGGCACGCAGCCCCTGGCAGTCCACATGGAAGGAGGCCGCTTGCCCCTGGGACCAGTATAAAATGGAAAGGGATCCAGGCATCACTTTCCACTCCTGTTGGGAAGAGAAGAAAAGAAAGACTGCCCAGGCCCTATTACGAAGGTACAGGGCCATGGCTTCCCAGGGGTGTAAAACCCAGGAAAGACAACACAGCAAAGGAAAGATAAGCTAACGTTCTAAAAAGCTGAGAGCGTAAAAGGTTGATGTGCCGTTGATGATTTTCCTGTACATCAAGTAAATGCCTTAACTATAGCCTTGTAACTCTAAAAGAAAATAAAACCATCCTTATGACTCAATGTGGTAATGTATCCAGAATTTTTGTAATTGGCTGTCCTGACAGTGCCTGCAGGTGACTACCTGGTGCTGTAAGTGTGGGTGTCCGGGAACTTCTGCACCGGAAGGACAACACCATGGACTCCCCCTACTCGGATGCATCAGCACCACGGTCAGGGACCCAGGGGCTCCTCTGCCGGCACCCACATCAATGAGCTTTTATTTCAACTTGTTTAAAACTCGTTTTTTAAAAAAAGAAATAAATAAAATGTCTTCATCATAATTCTACTTGTGTCAGAATTTGGAAAGGAATATGGACCCGGTGTGTGAGCCACTGGATGTGAACGAGAATGCTAATTGTTCAACTCACCTTGATGATTTTCTTCAGGACAGGGGGAGTGTGCATTACCAGAGACTTTCTTTTGGTTGGGGTTTCTCCCCGTTTGAGAGGCGTATTAGGAGGCAAGTTTTCATCGAATAATTCAGGTCTTAGATGCCCACCAAAGGATACACGCCTTCTTTTCAAAGGTATTCCATCAGTCTTATCTAAACGAATACAAACGTGGAAAGAGCAATGAAAAAAACATACCAAGACTAGTTATTTATTTCACATTAGCATTAAAGACTAACCAAGTGAAAAGTCATAGAAACAGCACCTACAGCACACCTCCATTCTTGCGATCTTGGTGAAGCTTAAGCCACTAAGAGTTCCTAAAGGACTGCAGGAGGGGCCACTAAGACATCCAGTTCCCACTGCACAGTACAGAGGCTTTCTTTAAAACACTGAAGCATTATGCGTGGACATATAAAACAGGAGTATGAAGCAGTAGCTTTGACCTTGGAGTAGGGGGATGACAGCCAGAGAGAGCTCTCTAGAGACATGCACTTGGGCCTCACCCAGTGACCAGAATACACGAGCTGTGAAAACTCCTCCAGGTGGTTCTGAGTCAATTCACGAGCGCCCAGCCTCGATTATACATTTTCCTGAGCCACCGGTTAACATAAATTCCTTGTCTAAGTGATGCTTTCCCTTTATGAGGTTTGGTGGAACACTAAGACTGATGTTACAGGCCTTATTTTATTGATAGCCTCATGCCCCACCGCTATGGACCACCTGCAGAAACAGAGCCCGATAGTACAAATACTGCATCCATGGCCTAGACAACTTTTCTTCTAAAAGCCAATCCCGAGGAGTGTAGGAAGCTCCCAAGCTACCACACCTGCTATAAAGGTCATATCTCCACCACTCACTGGGGGCCTTGGGTTGTCAGTTTCCTCGTTTGTGACATAGATCTAAAAAGAAAACCTAGCCATGGGCACTCCTACTGCACCAAAAACCAAGTGTTAATGTCTGCGAAGCATTTAGAAATTTGCCTGGCATATAAACTCATGGGTAGAGTCCAGTGTTTACAGCAAATTGTTTGTAGGACACTCTGAAAACAGAGTATAAACACTTGAGAACTACCACTATATTCAATGATTTCCAGTGATTTTTTTCCAAATGACCAAACTCATATGATGCAGTTGATTGTAGTTCAGAATTCAACTCCATGTGAAAAGCAATTATGAGTATTCTCTTTTCTGTTTTGTGACAGATGGAGGAGAATGGAATATTTTGGGGGCCACGCTACTTCCATCAATAACCCCTGCTTTGTGCTTCCCTGACAACCTCGGCCTCCCGTCATTCCTTGTTATAATTACCTAGGCCTTCGGTACTAAGCTATCAGCGGAAACAGTGCACATGTCTGTCCTATCCCTGTGCCCTAAGTGCTTACACTCTCTTCCACAACGCCAGTCACTACAGAATGAAGGTCTCACTGATTCACGGCTACATAGAAGGTGTTCATCTTTCAGAAAAAATAAATTTACAATGAAATAAACTTACTAAGGGAATCACCAAAGTTGCTGATATCAACTGCACTAAGACCAGGTAACCCAGGACACATCTGTCCAGTTGCGGCACCCACTTTCTCAGGCTTGTGGAGAGAATCCTTTTGGATTTTCCTTTCAACTTCAGTAAGCCACAGAGTTAAAAACGGGTCATTCTGAATTTCAGTTTCTGTAGGCGGAACTTCCACATCTGTAGGAATACTTCCTCTGGTTTTGGAAGAGAGATTTCCTGGTTTAGCGGCAGAGTCAGCTGCATCTTCAACTTTAGCTGGTGTTCGATTTCTAGCTGAAAGCTTCCTGGGAGTGGTTTTATTGCCAGCCTTGAAGCCTTCGTTTTTACTCAGATTCACAGATTCTCTTCTACCAGTAGTATACAGGTCTTTGTTCTTATGTTTTTGTGGAGAATTTTGTTGCTGTGGATATTGCTCAGGGGTCTTCATTTGAGCCGGCTCATAAAGAGGAAAGCTGGCGCCCACAGCCTTGCTGGGAGTCTGAAGAGACTCCACATCTCTTCCCTTGCCCTTGGCCTGGGCAAGCTCTCGATCAGGTGTAGCAGGCTCTGCCACGGCGTGGCTGCTTCCACCAGATTTCGGTCTTGACTTACGTGAGACCAACAGTTGTGTCTCCTGCTGTAAACCATCAGCACTTTCTTTTTCTGTTGTGTAATCAGTTTGTAATCCAGATTTCCTACGATACTGTGGAACATTTTCTTTTTGTGATTTTACATCCAACTCTTTCTTAATTGACTGATACAGCTTCCTAAAGGGAGATTCATTTTTTTGGCTATCGTCAAGACACTGCGTAGTGGAATGAGACTTCAGTTCTCCACAATGGCTCATTAATTTTACCCTGGAAATTTCTCTAAAATCCCCAGAAATGCGATGAGCTACATTTCTGCCATTACGTCCAGCATGTTCTGAGGAATGAACATCAGGTGTTTCCTGGGCAACACTGTCTTCGGAGTCATCTGCAGCACGGTCTTCTTTGACAGTCTTGATATGTACCTGAGGACTTCCTGAAACGTTTCCTTCAGTGATTTTTGAATAGGCCTTGGAATCTGGAGCTTTCCCATCTTGGCAATGAATTATGAAATAAGAAACAGAAGTTCAACATTTTCTCAATGGTTAACATTTGTGGAATTCAATATTTTAATTGTTTCAGATTGTCTTATAAGCTAGCTTTTACTTAGTCTACAAATTATTTAATGCCCAAAACGTGCAAGTCTCAAGATATTAGTATTATAATACAAATAAATAAATCACATTAGCTAAAATAACCAGTACATAATATCATATGCTATCAAACTACTGAGAACTGAGCTGGCAGCTGAACAGGCAATTTTCTCATACCTACAGTCTCTCCTAAGCATAACACCCCATCAGTCGCCAAGGAAAAAGAGTTGGGCGTCTGCCTGTTGTTGACATGTTAAACGACGCCTCCTCCATTTCTGACAGGCTGGATGTTTAGCACTTGCATTCTTGTTGCCCTTTCTTTGCCATTATGCTTCGCAAAGACCTGATCTTTCAGGATTCCAGAAGAAAATGCAACCGCTACTCACCAGGGTCAGAAGAGAAGCTAGATCTTGAGACACGACGTGCTGGCTCCTGTGAGTTGGGAAAATAAGAACAGTTATTTGCAGGCCTTCGTAAATACTGACAGTCACAACAGTGAAAAAGTAATGAGTGTTTTCTGGCCAGGCATGGTGGCTCATGCCTGTAATCCCAGAACTTTGGAAGGCCAAGGTGGGCGGATCACTTGAGGTCAAGAGTTTGAGACCAGCCTGACCAACATGGTGAAACCCCATCTCTACTAAAAATACAAAAATTAGCGGGGTGTGGTGGTCAGGTGCCTGTAGTCCCAGCTACTCAGGAGGCTGAGGCAGGAGAATCGCTGGAACCCCGCAGGCAGAGGTTTCAGTGAGTAGAGATCATGCCACTGCACTCCAGCCTAGGCAACACAGCGAGATTTTATCTCAAAAAAAAAAAAAAAAGTTTTCTTTACCAAACCACTCCTGTATGACTTTTAAAGACTGTTTGAGAAATAAGTTCAAGCCATTTGGAAGCTTGGTCAGGATAAAAGTGCTTCTTAATTGACTTGTTAAAAAATAGTGAGTGATTAATGCGAAACAAACTCGAGGCTTAAAATTATTAAAATCGAACCTCAGTGCATTTTTATAACTTCCTTTAAAGTTATTTCCCAACATCATATTGTGGAAGAACCAAAGTTAATATTAAACATCACCTATACTGAAGATCTGTAGCCCACCATGAGCACAGAACTATGGACTACATCATTGGTTTTCTCAGAAATGAGCTATAGGGGCCAGGCGTGGTGGCTCATGCTTGTAATCCCAGCACTTTGGGAGGCCAAAATGAGTGGATCACGAGGTCAAGAAATGGAGACCATCCTGGCCAACATGGTTAAACCCCATCTCTACTAAAAATACAAAAATTAGCCAGGCATGGTGGCCCACACCTGTAGTCCCAGCTACTGGGGAGGCTGAGGCAGGAGAATCACTTGAACCCGGGGGGGGGAGATTGCAGTGAACTGAGATCACGCCACTGCACTCCAGCCTGGCAACAGAGCAAGACTCTTAACTAGGGCTCCACTCAGTATGTGTGCCCTCTTGCCTGGCAGATAGGGTGGATCTGAGAGCCTGGATTCATCCTAAGTGAAGTTGTGGCACAGGCACACATGGTACATCCACGGGTACTGCAACCTCTCAGCCTGGGAGCAGGCGCAGCACCTCCACCTGGCTCCGCAGAGACAGTGTCCTAACTTCCCTTAATATGGAATTGTTTCTAGAAGGGTGGAAGAACAAAAGAATAACACATATATAAAACTCTTATAAAAGTCTGATGTCCCAAAGGAAGAAAACCTTATCATCTGGATTATTAAGAAAATATCTAAAACATACTACCAAAGGCAAAGAATCTAACTTCCTTAGTTAATCAATTTCCAGTTTATTGATATATAACATCTTGCTTCTAAAATTATCTATGTGAGGGATGCGTTTTTTATTTCCAATCTGCAGTGGAACAAGAATCTATGACTAAACAATATAAATGAACCACTAATAAAATTATGACTATATAAAGTATATAATCTCATTTTTGTTGATGACTATATTTAATAGCCACAAAATTGCTGTCGAATTGCTGTCATATTTCCTCCCTACTCCATTTCAGTACTTACTTTATCACAGACTAGTAACAGAACAAACAGTTCTTAGACTGTCGAGTGGCACATATCTAACTCACAGTTCAACTCTTTTTGGTCGATTTACTCCCATAGACTAACAAGTTGGCTGGTGACTGTAGTGTGGGATGCCTCAGAAACTGGCTTCCAGCACAGGAACTGATGACCACCAGGCTCAACATTCAGGCATTCCTCTAGGGAAGCAGTGCTTAAAATGGCAGAAATGGGCTGGGCATGGTGGCTCACTCTTGCAATCCCAGCACTTTGGGAGGCCGAGGCTGTCGGATCATGAGGTCAGGAGATCAAGACCAGCCTGGCCAATATGGTGAAACCCTGACTCTACTAAAACTACAAATTAGCTGGGCATGGTGGCGCACACCTGTAGTCCCAACTACTCAGGAGGCTGAGGCAGAAGAATCGCTTGAACCCGGGAGGCAGAGGTTGCAGTGAGTCCAGATCATGCCACTGCACTCCAGCCTGGGCAACAGAGCGAGACTCCATCTCAAAATTTAAAAAAGGCAGAAATGTTGAATTTCAAGTACCTGTTAATTTCAGGTGCACCTAAGATAATTCTCCTAAGCCAAGATATTCCAAGGAGCTCATATGAAACTAGCTTTAGGAGCACTCTAAAATGTAGGAAAACAATAAATTCTCATAGCTTATCCTAAGCCTAAATCCCACTGAATTTCCAAGCATGTACCGACAATTGTGTTTTAATAAGCTGTACAATTAAAATACCTCTCCCATACGGATGTATTCAAACAATATAAATATCCAAGCACATGCTGACGATTATGTTTTCATAAGCTGTACGGTTAGAATACCTGTTCCACACTGATATACTCAAACTATAGGATTCTCTCACATGACAAAGCACAGGATCCCTCTTCCCGTTTCATGGGTAGTCTGTCTATCAAAATAGAGAAGCATCTTTAGCACTCATGATTTTCATAATGTGATTATTTCAGACACATAAAGATGGATGAGTGCAATGACTGGGAGACAAAATAAGCCACCAGATAATGCAATTCCCAAATGTTAGTTCTGTGTGTTGCAGTTATCCTACTCCTGGGCTTTCAAAAAGATCTTAACATACTCTAGTAGACTTTTCGGGCAAAAGTGTAAGACCAACTTAGTACTCTGATTTTGAATAACAAAGGGGAAATACTGTTTTAGATTATTTTAATATGTCTAAGTTCAACTTGTTTTAATACTTCAGTTACATTTTCCTACTATAACCAGTAACCACCCTCTTTGTCACTGATTTCAAGTAAGAAATCATCAAAGCATACATGAATGATTTCATATCATCAAAAAGAATCAGAGCCCAAACTTGAATATTTCCCATCACCTGTCCATGTATTTTTCTTGGAAATTCAGTTGACTTGTTTCCATTCTGAAGACTTTCACTTTCATACCTGCAGTGCATAAAATGACAGACATAGATCCTGATCAAAAATTTGTACTCTGGGGCTGAAGTCTCCATATCCAATGTCCAAGAATCAAGGAACAAACTTTGAGCTTTGTTCAAGACACAACTTTATACAAAGAAATAAATTTAGAGTTAGAAAAGTGCTTTTACACAAAAAACTTAGATAAGCTGCGTCGTTTGTTTTGAAACACCACAGTCAGAGGTTGTGGACCCAGTTTAACCTCTGATCACTGACGACCAGCCTAGGTATGATTCGACAATATTCCCCAGCAGCTTCTATGAGAGAAGCTAATACACATGAGAGCAAAGTCAAGTTTCTTCTAGTTTAAGTCCATGGAAATCATCTGATGGCTTAGAAGGCCAGCCAGGAAGCATGTAGGTAATTGAATCCGTCTCAAGTTGTGAAGTCACATACTTCAGGGTAAAGAAAAAGCTATGCTTACACTACAGGGTAACTACAAAGCTATACTTTAGAACACTATGATCACTTCAGTTTCACCCATACTCAATCTGTGTCTGAACAAGACAGGCACATCTTAGGAAGACTACCTTTAGCAAGATACATAATTGTCCTGGCAAACCTCAGTGATCAAGCCATAAAGCAATCCTTTATTTTACATAATGAAAACTTTTCAGCCTCAATGAAATGACCTCATTTGAATTTATATGCAACCTAAGTAAAATCTGAAGCAGTCAGACATCTGAAATTCTTTCTCATGGTAGAGTTTAGAATCAAGTCTGTCTTTCTAAGATTCACTTTCTAATCTTTCTTGGATATCTTTAATCATCTGAATTTTTCTCAATTTGGATAATATCTTGTTTTGGCAAAACAGTTCAGCTCTCCAATCCATATTGAAAACTTCCTACCTATAGGCTGGGCGTGGTGGCTCATGCCTGTAATCCCAGCACTTTGGGAGGCTGAAGTGGGCAGATCACTTGAGGCCAAGAGTTCAAGACCAGCCTGGCCATGATGGAGAAACACTGTCTCTACTAAAAATTTAAAAAATTAGCCAGGCATTGTGGCAAGGACCTGTAATTCCAGCTACTTAGGAGGCTGAGATATGAGAATCACTTGAACATGGGAGGCGGAGGTTGCAGTGAGCCAAGATCACACGACTGCACTCCAACCTGGGTGACAGAGCAAGACTCTGTCTCAAAACAAACAAACAAACAAAAACTTCCTACCTAGAAGTCTGTATTCAATAAAAATACTCTTTAAAAATGAAGGCAAACTTCCAAGAAGCACAGTAAAAGACATGACCTGGGAATTTAAGTGGTGCACTAAAAAACTATCTAATACAAATGAAGACAACAACAGAGACAGAGATCCATTTAGCAGAATGGATTTTTAAATGACCCACTAATATGTTGTCTACCAGAGACACAATTTTGAGTCAAAGACACAAATTGTTTGAAATAAAAGCATGGAAAACATAAACCATGCAAACAGCAACCAGAGGGGAACTGGAGTGCTGTACTAACATGAAACAAAATCGTCTCAGACAAAAATTATACATGAAGAAAAAGGACATTTTATGTAAGTATCAATCCAGCAAGAAGATATTCCAGTTAAACACAAGAGTTCACCTGACAACAGGTTCTAATAAACAATTTAAACCATAATAATTATGAAAAGTTAAAATTAAGGGGATGGAAAAAGTTATACTACACAAGCACTAATCAAAAGGGAATTAGTTTAGTCATATTCATGATCCAAAGGAAACATGAAGCAGAAAAGAAAGCGTTGCTAAAAACAGAGGACATCTCTAAATGAAAAAAAAGAGTTCCACGCACGTGGAAGACACAATTCTAAATGTGTACATCATAGGTCAGCCTCAAAATATACAAAGCAAAAACTGACAGAGATAAAAACAAATCAATCAACCAATTCCCAGTAGGTGATCTGAACATATCTCTTAATAATAGTAGGGGGGGAAATTACGAGGTATATAGAAGATATGAATCTAATGAGGATGTGTGTATCTGTGTGTATATATATCTGTATATAATATATATATATAATATACTATGTGTATATATATATTTACACACACATATATATATATATACACACTACATGTTTATAGTATGTCAGACACTGTAGAATACAGTTTTCAATTACACAGGGCAGATTAGCAAAACAGTTAACCATATCTGATCATAAAGCAAGCCTTGACACATTTAAAAGATGACACTAGTCAAACGTCCAACCAGAATGAATTCTGTATAATTCTGTATATTATTGCATATATTATACATTTTTTTTCAGTGAAATATTATGCCATGAGAAGGAACAAATCACAGAGCTGTCCAACATGCTATGACTCACACACATAAAAGCACAAACCTGACACAAATGTATACATTATTATATCACTGTTAAAGACTCTCATAAGAACAGACAAAACCATAGTGTTCAGACATCCATGCTTAGGTAGTAAAACTCCAGACGTTTATGATATCCTAAAAGCCACAATGGTGGTTTACTTGCTGAGGGAAGGAAGTCGTGATTAGAAAACAGCCTTTTAAAAAAAGCTTGGGGAAATGTTCTATATTGGTCTGCTAGGGCTACCATAATAAAGTCCCACAGACTGAATGCCTTCAACACCAGACGTGCACTTCTCAGTTCTGGAGGCCGGAAGTCCGAGCGCAAGGTGTCAGCTGAGTCAGATTTCTCTGCACCTCTCTCCTTGACTTGCCCATGGCTGCCTTCTTGCTGCCTCTTCTCATGGGCTTTCCTCTGTGCACATGTTCCCTAATCTCTTCTTATAGTGACGCCAAGCAGCAGATTAGGGCCCATACTAATGGCCTCAAAAAGGCTTCATTGCCTTTTTAAATGTCTTCTCTCCAAATTCAGTTTCATTCTAAGGTACTAGGGATTAGGAAGTCAGCATATGAATTTGGGGACAGCACAAATCAGTCCACAATAGGTGGCAGCAAAAAGGGTGTTTACATGATAAATTGGCCTGTATGTCTTTTGTACCTTTTTCTCTGAGTGTATTTTGCTTTAAGATAAAAAAAAAAGAATAAAATTAGCTAGGCATGGTGGCGTACGCCTGTAGTCCCAGCTACTAGGGAGGCTGAGGCAGGAGAATCACTTGAACCCAGGAGGCAGAGGTTGTAGTGAGCCGAGATCATGTCACTGCACTCCAGCCTGGGTGTCAGAGCAATATACCGTTTCAAAAAAAAAAAAAAGAATAGAAAAATCTCATGCAGTTTCACAACACTTGCAAGAAAATAACAAACTCCTTTAGGACAAGGTCAACATTCCTCTGCATAATTATTTGCACCCACATCCATGAATTCACACTTTTTCCCAATTAGTCATCCTCCTAGATCCATATCCTTTTAAATTAAGATTAGTGTTGAGAAAACCTGAAACACTCTGACATCCATGAACAGGAAAGAAGAATCACAGTTGACTATGACACTAGTTTATGGTTAATCAGGAGGTGACATTTACCGTTAGACCAATCAGCTTTTACCTACCTGAAAGATCGATCAATAACAGTTATTACATCTCCATGTTTTAGCTGTACAGGCTCATCAATAACAGACCCATTTACTTGTGTTGGATTTGTGGAACTGAAATTATGTAATATTGCCTGCAAGTGAAAGAAGGGGGAAATATGTATCTAATGAACTGATTAACAGTGAACTAAAAAGTTCTGAAAAGTAGACCTCCAAAAAACCACTTACCTCTTGCTCATTGATTTCAATTTTGCAATGCTGTTTTGACACAACAGGCAGCTGGATGCGGATGTCACATTCAATACCCCTTCATGCAAAAGAAGAAGGTTGGTTTGGTTGTTGCAACTTTTTAAAGCATTAGCACAATTTCCCAAAATAAAACAAAATTTGACTAGCGTGTCTGATCTGCAAATATAATGACATAAAGAAGTAACAAACAAAATGGCCAAAGTAAAGGATCTTTGCATTTTGCGAAGAACTGTTAGAAGCATTAAACATGTAACTATTAGGTCTTTAAAATAGAGAGTATATAAAAATAAGAGAAAACACTAGAATACAAATTGAATTGCCTTTTATATAAAAAGCTATACTTAAAAGACACAAAGAAAGGAGTACTTACATCAATTTGGAAAATGACTATTTTTAACACCCTGTGCTTTTTCAAAAAAAGTTTGTTTGTAATGTTAACTATGTTTAATGGTTTAATCATCCCCAAATGTGCTTATTTTATGCTAGCACTTCCATGTATCAGTTTCCTCATATGCAATAAAGAGATTACATTAGAACCTACATCATGTGATGTTCCAACAACTAAATGAGTTGTACATGTCACTAATTTGCCTAGCACATAGTAAATGCTTATTATGGGTAAGTTTTTTATTGTTTTAAAACCACACCGTATTTACGGACAGATTCAAAAGTCTCTAAACAATAAAAACACTAATTTGCATGCGACAAAAAAAAAAAAATCTAAATTCAACTTGTTTTTCCACAGAAAGCTTTGGTAAAGCAGGAGAAGAGACAATTCCCAAACCTGCACAAACTAATAATCAGAAGAACAATTAGGTTCCTGGAGTCTTCAGCATTCCTGTTCTAGCCTGTGATCTTAAAAATTTGAACAAACTGGGGCTGGGCACGGTGGTTCACACCTGTAATCCCAGCAGTCTGGGAGGCTGAGTGGGTGGATCATCTGAGGTGGGGAGTTCAAGACCAACCTGGCTAACATGGTGAAACCCTGTCTCTACTAAAAATACAAAAATTAGCAGGGTGTATGGCTCACGCCTGAATCCTAACCACTCAGGAGGCTAAGGCACAAGAATCGCTTGAACCTGGGAAGTAGAGGTTGCAGTGAGCCGAGATCATGCCATTGCACTCCAGCCTGGGTGACAGAGCAAGACTCTGTCTCCAAAAAAAATAAAAAATAAAATAAAAATAAAAATTGAACAAACTATGCAATCGCCTGTCTGTTCTCCATCTGAACCTTTGGAGTCTAAGAATATCTCTTCCTACTCATGTTAAGTGACCAAACACTAATTAGTTTCTAAATTATAAACTCTTTCATGAAAATATATTCAAGTACTACTGTATAAAAAGCAAAAGGACTGCCACTTAAAATGAGATGTTTATATTTTTCCTATTCAAAAGAAAGGTATCTATGAAAAGTGAAAAGCTTCTTTAAACCCAATAAGATAATTTGATTTTAAGGTAACAGAACATCTGAGCAACGGAGAGACTATCCCTTACAACTGAGAATTTGTCTGGCAGGAAGACGACTGTAGATGAGTGTTTCTGAGCCATGGCACTGCTGACATCTTGGGCCAGATGCTTCCGTATTGTGGGGGCTGCCCTGAGCCTGGTAGGATCCCCACCCTGACCCCTCCTCCGTGATGACAGCGCATGCTCCCCTCCTGTATTGTGACATGGAAATTCTCCAGATTGTATCAAATGACTTGTGGAAGGTAAGATAACTCTCCTGTGAGAACCACTGCTATCAAGTGATCGCAAATCCGTGGCGCCAGCCTGTGTTTCTACTGACCCTTGTCAGAATGCTACGTATAGATCACATCCCCTATGCCAGGCACCATCCCCGGCCCTGCACACATGATTAGTAGCAAGATAGTCCTTTCCTTTGGGGAGCTCAGTCTAGTGGGAGACAAACCCACAACTTACCCCTGAAGCTGTGGGGTTGAAAATACAAGCTTTCATGCAAGGCTTCCTCAGAGGTGACATTTAACCTGATGCATGAATGATGGAAATCACACAAGTTTGGGGAAAGGGAGAACCTTCCCATCATAAAAAGTAGCAAGGTGAACAGGGCTTGGAATGCCTTAGGTGGGAGGTACAAGGTAGGGGGATGGGGTCAGGAGGATGGGGTGAGGCGACGATGGGAGTCAGGACCCAGCCCACATAGGGAGTGACCCCTTCTCAGGCCTCTAGTGGGACACATGTCAGAGGCTGATAGGGGCATTGTTAGCAACTGTGCCCGTTATACAGGGACAGGGTTATTCAAACGGGACAGCAACGTAAGAGGAAACGTTCTCAAATGCCAGGCAGGAAGCCTTTCTGTCCCGTTTTCCTATCGCCAAAAAGAGCCAAGAGCCTTCATTCTCTCAGTGTCCCAAGTGGCCAGTGATGCCCACTACCGAGGGTCGCAGGGGCACACAGTGTCTTCTGACGCCCGCCTGAAGCCAGTGAGGTATGAAGACCATCTACATCTTTCTTTATCGCGATTAGAAAATCGAGTTTTTAAATTCGCTTGATTTCTAAAACCACTTAAATACACAAACACTAGCATCAAATTTCTATTTGGCAAAACAAACAAAACACAACTCTGTCAACTCGGTGACATGGAAGAAGCACCAAGGAAATGCGACCGCAGGACCCAATCCTAGAGCAGGTTCCTGGACCGTGTGCTGCGATTAAGACATTCTCCTTTCTCAGCTAACACGTCCGCGCGCGCCCGGGGGGCTCACCTTCCGAACAAGCAGGTGCTGAGGCTCAGGGGAAAGTGGGGACCGTCGACCCCGCTCCTCTTGATAGTAACGATGCGCCTCGTGGGCCCCATTTTCTGAACAATCAGTTGAGTATATAATCCGTAGAGGCAGCCCAGGTACCAAAAGGTTTGCCCAGAAGCAAAGTTACAACAACTCTTCCCCTGCAAAAGAGGCGCGGATTACTGTGAGCGCAAAGGAGCGACCCATCAGGGCCGCGCGCCCCGTTCGCCCACCCCCGGCCGCACAGGCGCACAGCGCAGCGGGCCAGCGGGGACCCCGGCACCATCCGACCGCAGCCCCCGGCGCTCCCAGAGCCCCAAAGTCCCGCATCCGGGGTGCGGTGCCCGGCGCCTCCCGGGAGTTTCCACAAAGACGCCCTCGCCAGAGCCCAGGAGGAGCTGGGCCCAGGCCGCGCGTCCCCCACCCGTCCCCGCGGCTCAGCCCCCGACCCCGACGGTTCCCCGACGGTTCCCCGACGGTTCCCCGGAGTCCCGGCCGCAGCTCACCTGGGACGATCCGGCCCGCAAGGCCACCTGTCGAACCACCTCTCACGTCGCACCCAAAGTCGGCCGCAGGAGGAGCCGGCGACGCGCTCACCTCAGCCCGGCCGCGGCGCCCGCCACGCGCCGCACACCCCGGCGGGGCCGCGCTCGCTCTGCCCCTGCCTGCAGTCCCCGCTGCTCCCGCCGCCGCCCCCGACGGGGACCCGGTGTCCCTACAGGCGGCGTCCGCCGGTGCCCGATTCCAGCGGGTCCCGCGGAGTCCTCCCGCCCGCCCGGCGCTTCCTTCCGCCAGCCCCGCGCGCCCGCCCAATTCAAACGAAAACGGAGATTCAAATTCTGGCGCTAAGCGCTACGATTGAACGGGAAAGCGCGGCGTGGGACCAATAGGAAGGCCGCGAGGGCGTGAGCGGGGCAGGGGGCGGGGACACGAGCCTCCCGGGCGGGGCCGGCGCCCTCGTCCGCAGCAAAAGACCTGGTGCAGCCCGAGAGAGGGCGGCCTGCGGAGGGCGGAGACGGAACTGGGTCCCCCCGGACGGCCCGCCCGGCCACCCTTGTCTTAAAGGACCCAACACCTGGGACGCTATAACGTTACCCATGGCCAGAAGATTTAAAACTCTTAAAAATTAAAAAACCTCAGGCTGGGCGCGGTGAACCAGGAGGCTCCCTTGAGCCCGGGAGTTCAGAACCAGCCTGGGCCACCTGGAGAGAACCGTCTCTACAAAACATTAGCCAGGCGTGGTGGCGCGCCTGTAGTTCTAGCCGCTGGGAGAGCTGAGGAGGGAGGATCGCTTGAGTCTGGGCGGTCGAGGCTGCAGTGAGCTGAGATCGCGCCACTGCACTCCAGCCTGGACGACAGAGCAAAGCCCTGTCTCAAAAAATAATAATAATGAATAAATTAAATTAAATCATTAAAAAATAAAACTCCCTCTTCCATCCATGCATCTTACCAAACACAACCAATTATATAAAGTAGTTTCGTGTGTCTTTTCTAGCTATAGGTGTATTCTCTTTTTTCAAAAGCATTAAAAAAAGATCTTAGCATACACACCGTTCTATACTTGTGTTCTCTGCTTTTAACTATCCTGAGGCCGTCTCCACTGAGCACATTCTCGCTTTTACTCTCTTGTTTCATGGCTGCAGAGCACTGGGCTTCAGGAAACCATAATTTACTTAGTCATTACTATTGCCACATATTTAGGTTTACAATGTTTTGTTATTAGAAAACATTCTTCAATTGAAATGCCTTGTGCATGCCAAGATGGGTGAATCCTAAAATAATTATACACAGGATTCTATGGGGTCTGCCTCTGTTGTGCTGGTGGCGATTCAGGCTCAGTGGGCCACCTGGGGTGAAGTGAATGGGGCCCAAACAAGCTTTTGGTAACAACTCCACCCCCACATCTCACCTCCTCCAGCTCCTCAACAACCCTTGGAGCTTGACTTTCTTGATCAGGAGCAGAGGTCCTTACTGCGTGGAGGGACCCCTGAGGGTCTCCTATTCCTTTCAGGGGAGTCCATGAGATCAAAACCATGTCTGTAATGACCCTCAGTGGTACTCGCCCTTCTCATTCTCTTGCTCCCAAGAGCATGGGGTGCACTCCGCAAATGCAGAAGCAGTGAGGAGACTCCCACTCTCTCCTATTCAACCAGGTATTACAGAGATTTGCAAAAATGTGAAGTAATGCGCTGTTTTCATTTTGTTGTCGTTGTTTTGGATAATGCAGATTTTTTTTCATAAAAATAAATTATTGGTATTAGCGTGAAATAGGTGCATCACTATCTTAAAATGAATCAATAAATGCATATTTTCAAATTCCTTAGCCTTAACTTAAAATATATAATTGCTAGATGTAATCCATCCACATTAACAAAAATTCTTAGTGGTTCTTAACAATTCTCAAGAGTGTAAAGGGATCACAAGTTTGAAAAAACTGAGCCCTGTACTCTAGAGCATAAAGAATCAGCTGCTGATGGAAATAGAGAAACTGTGGAAAGCAACGTGAAAGCATAGGACAGCAACTCTAAATTGTATGGGCCATGCCTGATGTAGAAACATTGAATGCAGAGATACTATTATATAAACCTTTTAGGGGGCATGAGTTTCCATGTTACGCCCCCATTAAACGATCTAACAAAGCTCACCACTGCATAACCCCATAAAATACAACTTTTCTCACCCCAATTACTGCTTGTTTCCAGGGACATTTATTCCACCCTCATGGATGCAGCTTAATTCTAACTAGAAGGTGCTAGGCCAGGTGCAGTGGTTCATGCTTGTAATCCCAACATTTTGGGAGGCCAAGGTGGGTGGATCATGTGAGGCCAGGAGTTCAAGACGAGCCTTGCTAACGTGGTGAAAACCTGTCTCTACTGAAAATACAAAAATTAGCCCAGTATGCTGGTGCACACCTGTAATCCAAGCTACTCAAGAGGTTGTTTCTTGAACCCAGGAGGCAGAGGTTGCAGTGAGCCAAGATCATACCACTGCAATCCAGCCTGGGTCACAGAGTAAGACTCTGCCTCAAAAAAAGAACTAGGAGGTGCTAGAATATCTGTCCAATAATCCACACACTAGTGAACACAGAGCACCAGTTCTCAAGAGAGAGCAGAAAATTAAAGGAAAGATGCCGGGGAATAGTGATAGTGGTGGGTCTTAGATTCGTCAGAGAGCCTATCTTTGAACTGTTTTATGATAGACTTTCGCAGTGGGGCTTTCTGTTGAATTTTAAGCTTGCCCCAAAACCTAAGACTTCATTGTAAACACAGATCTCTGGACTGTGGGGAGAATCCTATGCTTCCCATTCCCAGGATAGTTTCTGGCTCTGTGTCTCCCTCAGTGTGATCAGCATCTCTAATGGGGTGTGGAACAAAAGCCTGACGCTAGAGCACTGGAAACCCAGGATGCGCAGGAAGAGCCTTTCCAAGGGTTATGTGGATCAGAGGAGCCTCAGGGAATCCGTTTCCACATCCTCACAGTCCACACCGTCTCATGCCCAAACTCAGTCAGCCCCGGAACAGGTCTCCAAAGGAGTCCCTGCCCTGCAGCCTTTTCACACTTCCTACTCGCAGCCTCAGATCTCATCCGCCTGAAACTTACACTGGACATTGCCCCAGGCAACCAACAAAGTAACCAGCCAACAATTCCCTTAACTGTATTCATCCATCTGATTAAGGTGTATACTTATGATAATATTTGATTGTATATTTCACACTAATGTAATCTGAAACATTCGTGTTGTTTCAACTGTTTTAGTGAATATGTATATGAATAAGTGTGTGATAAGTGTGTGAGTGTGTATATATAAAAAAGAAGATGCTAGGCAAGGTGGCTCTTGCCTGTGATATCAGCACTTTGAGAGACCCAGGCAGGAGTTGAGGCCAGGAGTGGACGATCAGCCTGGGCAACATAGTGAGATCTTCCATCTCTGCAAAAAACAAGCCGATAAACAAAATAGCCAGGCGTGACCTGGGCCTGTAGTCCCAGCTCTCTCGGAGGCTGAGAAAGAAGGATCACCTGAGCACAGGGGGTGGAGGCTGCAGCGAGCTGAGATCGCCCACTGCACTCCAGCCTGAGAGACATAGTGAGGCATTGCCTTATAAATAAATAAACAGGAGAAAGCAAGGAGGAGTTTCAGATAAGTAGAACAGAAGTGAATAAAAGACCCTTTAATACAAAAGCATGTGAGTTGCTATAGGATAAATTCAGAGGGAAAAGTGAAGCAGAAACACGAGTTCTAAGCAAAAAAGGAGTCCTGCGGAGACCTGCTTCGGAAGACTTTCCATCAGCCTGGGCGGGTCTCAGCGGGGCGGCCCTGCGGATTAGGGCGGTCTCTTTAGCTCTGGCTCCTGTGCCGTTACTGAGTTTCCTTCCTGACCTTGACCTGAGGCTGCTTCTAGCATCACAGCTCCCAGCGAGCCGTCCCGGGGGCCGCCCTCAGCTTGAAGAAGGTTTAAAGTTCATAACCCCCGCCCCCACCTCCGGGGCGGAAGATGCAGGCGCAGGGCGGGGACACCTCGGGCTCGGCCATCTGGGCGGCTGGCCCCCCCGGAAGTGCCCGTCCCGTCCCCTAAACGCGGTTAATCTGGGCGGGGTCCCATCCACACACCCCCCAGAGCGGTGTGCTGCAGGTGCCCCCGAGCCCACGCGAAGACCCGGCTCCCGGCAGTTCACCTGCTCCCTACCCAGACCCTTTACCCTACAGTGGCTGCAGAGAGGGGCGCTGCGCCAGTCGAGAAAGCACCAGGCTCCCGGAACTTCACTTTCCCTGGCCCTGCCCCATTTTTCATCCCTGTCCCCAAGCGTCCCCCTCTCCAATCAGTGGAGATAAGGAACCCTAATGTAGGCAACCAATGTAGGGGCGGGGGTGGGAAGGCCAGAAATTGTCCCCGTGGAGGGAAGTGAGGACTAAAGGCCTTGTGAATGGGGCCATGGCACTCTTTCCAGCTCAAAATTTGGCCAAGGTCGGGGAGGGAGGCAGGGAGCGCGCATCACCGAGCCCCCGGAGTGTGCGGTTGTTGTCAGCTCCAGCCTTGAAGCCCGGGCACACAATGGCCAGCAGCATCTGCCTGGCTTCAACCCCGAAGCCAAAGCTGAGCTCGCTACCTGGAGTGCAAGCTCCTGGCCACCCCATGTCCTTAGCTCCCCGAGCAGGGTGCAAGTGACCCACACCCCAGGTCAGAAGCTGGACTTCTCCCATCCTTCCTTTCACTAGTATGGGGTCGTGGGGTTGGGGGTGACTAGGGATCTGAAGGTTACTCCTCCCTGACACCCCAGTCTCTGTGCCCACTTAGTCCCCTTAGCCTTTGTACCTGGCCTGTCTGGGAGGTGGCCTCCATCAGGGCAACTTTTCTGAAGCACAGATGGACCCACACCCCTTTCCCACATCAAACTCTGCTAGCATCTCCCTTCCCTAAGTCTCAATCATGACAATGATGTATGTGATCTAACACCCTGCTCACCTCTGGAACTCAACTTAGGCACCTCTGTAGAGCCATCACCATAGACACGGTGAGTTCCTGCCAATTAACTCCTAGGCTTACCCCCTTCTAATTGCCTTTAGAATAGAATTCGAACTCCTGCCCTCTGAGGCCATGTGTGCCCTTGGACCTCCTGCCTCCTGGCCACTCTTGATCTCTCCCTGGGCTCAGGTGGCCTAGGTGTCTTCTTTTCTGGAGGGTCCAAAGAGCTTTTCTCTTTCTTTCTTTCTTTCTCTCTCTCTCTTTCTTTCTCCTTCCTTCTTTCTTTCTTTCTTTCTTTCTTTCTTTCTTATTTTTCTTTCTTTTTCTTTCTTTTCTTTTCTTGCTCTGTCACCCAGGCTGGAGTGCAGTGGTGTGATCTCAGCTCACTGCAGCCTCCACCTCCCAGGTTCAAGTGATTCTCCTGCCTCAGCCTCCCAAGTAGCTGGGGTCACAGGCACGCACCACCTGCCTGGCTAATGTTTTGTATTTTTAGTAGAGATGGGGTTTCACCATGTGGACCAGGCTGGTCTCAAACTCCTGACCTCACATAATCTGCCAGTCTTGGCCTCCCAAAGTGCTGCGATTACAGGTGTGAGCCACTGCACCTGGCCCAAAGCTCTCAGCCTGTTGATTCCGCTCTTCCCTAACCCTGGAGGAGGGAGACAAGGAAAGACTGCAGATGGAACCACTTCTGCAACGGGCAGTTTAAGGAGCCATCAGGAGAGAAATCACCCTGGATGTGCCCTGACCAGCGAGACCTGCTTAAGCCACGGGGCCTTCTGCCCACACATGAACTGACCCCTGGAAAAAAGAGAGCAAGGATACTGATCTCAACTCTCCAACTTTAGAGAAAAAATTGAAACACATCATCTCATCGAAAAACAAAATTTTGAAAAACTTTTTTTAATTTAATAAGATACCACCACATGTTTTCATTATAGAGTATTTGGAAAATATTCTACAAATGTAAAAGGAAGAGAAGGTCACCCAGAGATGCAAAACAATAGAATCATATTTTTAATGATTATTTTGAATAATCAACATAACATGTAAATGTATATAAACACCATTTAATTCTTGTTTTTATTTAGCTTTAAGCATAAATATTTACTCATTCATTTTGAGTGAACACCACTTTGATAATCTTCCTTATTTTCCTCTGTTCAGAGAATGAGTTTTTTCCCTAATATTTTATTATTAGAAATAACGCTGTGGTGAACATCGTGAGAGAAGTCTTGTTCTGATGTTACAGAGTGTGTTCTTTGTGTAGGTGTCCCATAACCTAGTTGCTGAATTAAGCAACATTTGCTGCTTCATGTCATCAAACTGCTTGCCTTCCAAAAGGGCTGTGACCTAGGCTGGGCGTAATGATTCACGCCTTAATCCCAGCACTTTGAGAGTCTGAGGCAGGCAGATCACCTGAAGTTAGGAGTTCAAAAGAAGCCTGGCAAAAACGGTGAAACCTCTTCTCTACTAAAAATACAAAAATTAGACCGGGTGTGTGGCTCATGGCTGTAATCCCAGCACTTTGGGAGGCCGAGGTGGGCGGATCACCAGGTCAAGAGATCAAGACCATCCTGGCCAACATGGTGAAACCTCGTCTCTACTTTAAAAATACAAAAATTAGCCAGGCCTGGTGGCACGCTCCTGTGGTCCCAGCTACTTGGGAGGCTGAGGCGGAAGAATTGCTTGAACCCAGGAGGCAGAGGTTGCAGTGAGCCATGATTGTGCCACTGCACTCCAGCCTGGGCAACAGAGTGAGACTCCATCTCAAAAAAGAAAAGAAAAGTCTGTGAGTCTGTGACCTTTTCTCCACTCAGTTCAATGCCTGAGAATGCCTATTTACTATCAGTCCTTTGTGTTCTCATGGGAAAAGCTCCTGCTAATTTGATAAGACAAACAGAATATTGTTTCAACATGATTTTAAATTTAATAGAAAGGTCGAACAATTTTTATCTTCTTAAACTTTCCCCTTTCTGTTTTTGGTCAATGAAGTTTGGGGCTATTTGCCTAATTCTCTGTTAATGTTTTAGAGTTTTCCTTATTAACTTATTTAATGAGTGTCTATTAGCTTATCCTGCAGAGTAACTCAAATTTTGAAAATCAGACATCAGGCTGAAAACTATTTAACCTACTTTACTGGATTACTTGGGAAAATGTGGGTAAGGACGTTTCTGTAGCTCATAAAGCAAATTCCATTTCTTACTGACATATACAGTGGGAGTAGAAGTGGGAGGACTGAGGCTTAAAAGCCACCTTCAGTGATGATCCAAAAGCCAAGAGAAAGTCTTTCAGAAAAGAATCCCTAGAGTACAAAATGGAAAAGAAAAAGTCAAATAAGGTCAGAAGGAATGTTGGGGTGCACATCGATTCCTGTGGAGGAAGGGCTTCAATTCAACTGGGGATACTGGCAAATCCACAGTAAATGACTACACCAGCAAACAGAGATATTCAAAAGATCATTAATGAAGTCATTGAAATATAGTTACAAGCAATCAATAATCAATTACAAAAGATTATTCTTTCCAAATGCTAAATGTTTGAGTAATTAAGAACCTGAAACTCCCAAGACTGTGAGCTTCATGATTCTTGGACTCTCTGGGGCAGAGGGCACCTGCATCCAGCACCTTGTAATTCTCCCTCCTAAGGGTGAGGAGTGTCTCATTATTAAAGCGTCTCTGGAAAGGAGATACCACAAACCATTTTTTTAGCATCTGCTTCTTAAAAAATAAAAAGGAAGATATGTGATTTTGAATTTAGAGATTTATACTACTTGAGAACAGAATGTCAATTACAATGACCAATATTCTAATGATTGGTTCAAACAAATTTCTATGTTATACTATAAAAATCAGTTTTCCTTCAACAAGATCTTTAGAGATGACCAATGATAAATGGAGCCCAGGTACCAAGATAACATTCTGCATAAGGGAGACAGGAGAGTGGGGGGTAGAGAATTAGAGAAAGTAAAGCCAAGGAAAGACAGTGATTTCTGGATCATACAGGCATTTGGAACCTAAAATATGAAAACTATTTTATTTTATTGAGAACTTCCCATTAGAGGGATATTACTCCCTTGGAAACTCAATTACAGAAGTATCAAGCTACATGGTTAATATTTAGCCCTGGATCTTAAATACAAAATTAACTTTTTCCAGAATTCATTTTTGCCAAGATGGAGATCAAGATTCCAGTGTCCTTTCAAGTTCACTGAATGGAATTTTCAGGTATGTCTCTGTTCTGTGTCAAGGAAGTCAAAACAGATGGTATTGTCTCAGATGGCTCCGAGGACCATCCCTGGAAAGTATGTAAAATAGTTCATTTCTCCAAAATGTCCTGGAAATAATGGCAGAAATGCAACTGAGTCCACTGCAGGGGATCATAAGGAAAATCCTAGGATAATATTAGTGACCTCTAATGAAGAAAAAAGTTTCCTTCCTATAAACAATGTCTTCAGAAAAGCAAAGACAAAACTAGAAAGAAAGAAAAAAAAAAAAAAACAACAGTCTCCTTTAGGAAGCTTCATGAGTCAATAAAGGAAGAGTTTGATGTAAATTTTTTTAAATGTTCTAAAGAATAGTACAAAATTGGGGTCACAAACTCATTATCCAACAGTAAAAGAAAGGGCTGATGTTACAGAGAGAGACACAACTGCCAGTCTCACTTAAATTAAAACCATTAAATCAAGGACATTCAATAAATGCTGGATGTGAATTTAGGTCAGTGTAATCACCACCATCCTAGCAGGCATTAAACAGGTCTGTTCTGCCTTTTCAGATTCTGCCAAATCACTCCTTTGTAAAGCAGTCAATTCACACACGTGTGAGCGGGACCACAACACTGGCCTCTACAGAGACTCTAAGTTCATTCTAATAAGTACCTTGACATTGGCAACAATTTAACTATTCAGCTTTTTTATATTTTATTTTATTTGTTTGTTTATTTATTTAGACGGAGTTTTGCTCTTATTGCCCAGGCTGGAATGCAATGGCATGATCTCGGCTCACTGCAACCTCTGCCTCCCAGATTCAAGGAATTCTCCTGCCTCAGGCTCCCGCGTAGCTGGGATTACAGGCCTGCACCACCACTCCAGGCTAATTTGCATTTTTAGTAGAGACAGAGTTTCTTCATGTTGGTCAGGCTGGTCTTGAACTCCTGACCTCAGGTGATTCACCCACCTCAGCCTCCCTAAGTGCTGGGATTATAGGCATGAGCCACCATGCCCCGCTGTCAGCTCTCTTTTAAACTAGAAGAAAGTAACTGTTCCCCAGAAGAACAGTAACTGAATTTAATCAGGTATTGTAGATTTATTCAAATGACAGAAAATATATGAGCAGGTAAATTCGATGTGACTTTAGTACCACTTTTATTCCTTTAGTTAAGATGTTTTTGATTGAGTGAAGTTAAAGGATACAAGTACTTACTACTGAATAGGAGCTTTTACAGTGTTATCTGCATTATGGAAACATAAAAGTTTCATTCACTCTACTATTAAACAAACTCATTTGAAATCCAGACATGATCACTCTTCTGCTGTATTAAGTTTTGTTGAATTAGAGAGCGACTGAAGAGACCTACCTGTAATCTTAGTATGAGGCACAACATAAGCAGTCAGAAATTAGTAACCACGAACTTCTAGTGCTTCCTGAATAAAGTCTTCAAAATAGGAATTTACTCTTTGAGATGGAGTTTCCGAGACAGATATAAAAAAGTGGCTACGCACACAAACCATATGGCTATAATAATGCTTCTTTCATGAGTACAACTGGGAATTGGCAATGTGATACTATAATGTGTTCTGATGTCCCTGCAACACGGGGCAAAAATATTTCAAAATATTCTGTGCTCATAAAGAAATAAAATAGCAAATTACTTACCGTCTTTGAATTTTAGAAACTTGACTTCTCTGAATTCCTTAGTGCTTGGATTTAGTCTACATTGTTTGCCCCTGAATCTCTGCCTCTCAAACATATGAAAGATACATTTTGAGTTGCTTCTATGTCTGATACATTTTGAATTACTTTGATTCATTTTGAGTTACTTCTTCATCAGATACATTTTAAGTTACTTCTTTGTCTGATACATTTTGAATTACTTAATTGATACATTGAGTTACTTCTTTATCTGTTACATTTTAAGTTACTTCTTTCTCCTTTTTTTTTTTTTTTTTTTGACTGATTCTTGTTCTGTCGCCCAGGCTGGAATGCAGTGGTGCAATCTCAGCTCACAGCAACCTCTGCCTCCCAAGTTCAAGCAATTCTTATGCCTCAGCCTCCTGAATAGCTAGGACTGCAGGTGTGTGCCACCGCACTTGGCTAATTTTTTTTTCTTTTTAATTTTTAGTAGAGATGGGGTTTCACCATGTTGGCCAGGCTGGTCTTGAACTCCTGACATCAAGCAATCTGCTTGCCTTGGCCTCCCAAAGTGCTGGGATTACAGGCGTGAGTCACCATGCCGTCTTCTTTCTGGTTTTTGATCTGGTCTCTTGTGGGAAGGTTGCCCACATTTGTCTCCCCAACTTTCTTACCTGTTTTGTAAGTCAAGGACAATGTATGATTTCTTCCAGACTTACATATTCTACTTTCATTAATCTTGGACCTAGGAGTAGGTTTTGTATCTCCATTTTGGGGGTTTTCTTTTTTTCATGGTCTTCTTTCCATTTTCATCTCCTTTAACTTTTTTCTCTTTGAATATAAGTAAACAAGGGGTGCATTGTTCTTTATTGCTTATGTTTCTCATTCTTGGACATAAGGGCATTCCTTAAGGAAATCAGAAGACAGCTACAAAATTTCAATAATGACTGAAACAAATCCCGAAATACAAGTAAAAGTAAACTCAAAAAGGAACACATTTAAAAATATTAGGCTGACTAATTTTTAAAGGTGTCGGTAATCTAAGACAGCCAATATGATGCCTTGCCAATTTATGAATAAGTAAAATCTGATTCTAACAGCTTACATTATAGCAAAATGCCCCATTACACAGGCATCAGATGAATTTCTTATCACTTAGTCATCTCTGCTAAAACAAGACAAAACTCTTCATTACCGGACTTTTGCCATACTTCTCTGCACACACTAGCAACCTCCCTAACAACTCGCACAATTATGTTCACTGCAGAATACACACTCCCTGTATATATCACTCTAATTGTTTTACTATTTCTTCCCAATAATACTGGTGATAGCGTCTGGAGCACCATAAGACTGAGCTGCCCATCTTTTCACTAAACAATTTTTCACACATTTGAAGTTGAACACAACACATTCATTTCGTGAAAAATTCTTGGTAAAATTATTAGCGGTTATTTATTTATTTATTTATTTAGGTGGAGTCTCGCTCTGTTGCCCAGGCTGGATCCTGCAGGGGCATGATCTCGGCTCACTGCAACCTCCGCCTCCTGGGTTCAAGTGATTCTCCTGCCTCAGCCTCCCAAGTAACTGGGACTACAGGCATGTGCCACTACACCAGGCTAATTTTTGTATTTTTGGTAGAGATGGGGTTTCATCCTGTTGGCCAAGCTGGTCTCGAAATCCTGACCTTAGGTGATCGGCCCGCCTTGGCCTCCCAAAGTGCTGGGATTACAGGCATGAGCTACCACGCCTGGCCTTATTAGCAGTTTTAACTATTCTTCCTTTTTGCACACTTAGTGTATTCCCCCTATAATGCCAGAAGGATTCTTTACCATTATCTGCAATTACTGCCTGTGTTGAATGCAGACATCTTTGAGAGAAGGTCTAAGAATAAATTCAGGTGGCACATACATTTTACAAACAGGGAGATCATGTAATGATCATGTAATAACTGCCACCACCTTATTTGCTGTGGTCCAGTGTCCTTTAGTTTTCATGTCCCTTTTGTTTTTTAAAGGTTCAATATTTATTCCAATGAATTGCGTATTTCTTCTTCCTCGTAACATGTGGGCTTTTTCCTATGTGCAGGTGCAGCATGTTGCTTTCATTTCAATGTTTAATTGCTCCCTGGTGTCCATGAAGTATTCCAGTGTCTTTATTTTATTGGTCCTCAGGACTCTTCCAAATATTTTATTTATTTTATTTTATTTTTTAATATTTATCTACCATTATCTTGATCTTGATCTTCCAAATATTTTTAAAGGTTTTCCTCTCCCAAAATCACTTGTCTGATCTTCAGCATCATCTTGTATTTGTATGATCTTTTTGAAGCCAGCTGGATGATCTCAAGGTTGAGCCCTTTCCTCAGGTGCTGGTGGGTAACTCTGGCTGCCAGTTACATTTTATCTGGAGTCAGAAACATCTGTTGTAAATGCTATACTACCAGTAGTAAAGAAACAATATCATCTATTAGTTCCTATCCCAAAACGTCATAGTGTCGGGAGGAAAGGCAACCAATCCAAACTCTCTAAAAGTTCTCTCAGAGGTTTCTTGAATTAGTTTCTTCAAACATTTTTTCAAGCAAAATTTCTGAAACTGAAAGAGCGACAGGACACTTGTTCGTCATTTGTGGTTTCTTCTTCACTGGAGCGTTGAGCATTTCAGTTAGCCCTGTTAAAAGAAGATATTTGAAAACGAATTAATGTATTGCCTATAAATGCAAATGATCATCCCAATCCCCACATGTAAAAACCAGATAATTAGGAATAAACACCAGATCACTGCCTAGACTTTCTGCTGGGCTGGGTCTGAAATAAGGTGATTCCATGAATAGTGTACTCATCATCCCTTTCCTGTTGGAAAAGAAATAAAGTGAAAGCAGTTGACCTCAATCATCTGCCAATCAATCCCCAAGTGGAGCTGTGACCAGAGGACAGGATTTGGCCATCGGTGCCTCCACCTCCTGCCTCCCCTCCAGGTTTGAGAATCCTAGTGCCCTTGGGCTCCCTTCTAAACATCTTGGGTCTGAAAGTTCTGGATTTTGCATGAAAAGAAAATGTTCCTACATTTAATAAAATCACAGAGGGCTGTTTATATTTAGTGTTGTCAAGTAAACATGTATTAGAAAAACAGCTAATGTCACCATGCTTCTATGTTAACACCAAAAAATAGTACTGATGTAATGTCAGGAGAAAAAAAACACCAAATAAAGAACTTTAAGTGGAAGATTTAAGTTTCTGAAACACTGATATTAATCCATGTTCTTATTTTTTCATTGTAACAGGGATGGGTGAAACACTTTCTACAGCTGGAGTCCATCTACAAGATGTTTCTGGGAATTCCTATCTGTGAAGGTCCCACCCACTCCTACCAATATCCATCTCACTTTTTTTTTTTTTTTTTTTTTTGTGACAGATTCTCACAATGTCCCCCAGTCTGGAGTACAATGGTGTGATCTTGGCTCACTGCAACCTCCACCTCCTGGGTTCAAGTGATTCTCCTGCCTCAGCCTCCCAAGTAACTGGGATTATAGGCGTGCACCACCACGCCCAACTAATATTTGTATTTTCAGTAGAGATGGGGTTTCACCATGTTGGCCAGGCTGGTCTTGAACTCCTGATCTCATGATTCACCCACCTTAGCCTCCTACAGTCTGGGATTACAGGTGTGAGCCACTACACCCAGCCAACATCTCACTTTTAATATGTCTTCTACCACAGCCTTTCAGGCCTTATTTAAATACCCCAGATAGTCTTCAGCAGATATTGGTGTGTTTGTATCAAAAGTTACTTATATTAAGGAGTGAGCATTGTTTAAATCCCTAGGAAAGTGTCTTCCAAAAAGAAATGCTTAAAATAATTCAGTGCTCCATGTGCTGAGTATTTAAATATCAATTTATTTTATCTGACAAGTACTTTAATATTATGATAGTAATAATCATAGTAATGTATAAATTTACACATATATGAATGCCTCAGTGGATGTGTATAACAGGTCATATGTACTCAAAATATTTTTTTGGGTGAGACATTCGGTGAAAAACTTTACCGCCTCCTTTCACATTCTTTTTTTTTAATTTTCTTTTAGATAAATGTGTTTATCTGTATGTGGCTATTTGTCGAGTAGCTTCCATGGGCAACACTGAGGAGCACAGCAACTCTTCCATTTTAACATCAGCCATGAAATCAAACAAGATTCCTTCTCAGTGGTTTAATCTCAAAGCCTCCCAAAGCATCGCAGTGGAAACAACTGCTCGATTTATATAACCCAGGAAGATTAAACCCTGGGTGCCTGCATGGTTCTAATCCAGTACAACCATAGCCATGTCAATTCCCACTTTTACTGAGATGGAGATCTAAGTGGCAGCATTTCCTTAACTATTAATGGTTTAAGAAAAGCATTTTACAGTGCGTTGTTTCCAGAAACAGCTATGCCCCCTGGAAGAAAAGTACATCTTAACCACACAAAATAGTAGTCAAAACCAATTACTTCAACACTGGGACACTCTATCATTATAAATCCAGTAAGAGAGGCAAGTATAATAGCACCTGCTTTCCTCACACGAAGACAGCAGCCAGGTTTCTATACACCTTCTGCTCTCCAAGGTAAAGATGTGCATTTGACATTTCCATACCCACTGTTTGCAGGAGATATCATTCCAAGAAACTGTCAGAGTCCTTTTCTTGTAACCAAAACCAGCTTTCTGTTCCTTGAATATTAAAACCCCAAGAAGTTACCTGGCTTTTTTATACCACTATCCCTCTCACAGCACAGATACAGCACATAGCAACCCAGTCACAAATAGTAAGATAAAAGGGTTATGATTTGTAGACAAAGACTATGTTTTTAAATGAACGATATTCACTGTAAAAACTATTTGTTAAAAAAAGTACTTGTACCTTCTAAATATAAATAAATAAATAAAACTAGCATAAATTTGAATCTAATGGACATATATAGATTGAAGACTACAACCAACAGTTGTAGAATACACATTCTTTTCAAACATGTAAGACAGATTAGTAAAAATCAGAGCCATATCTGATCACAAAGCAAATGCCAACACATTTCAACAACTAGAAGCTATCGAAAGGTCCATCCAGAATGATAAAATTGTGTATAATTACGTATATTCTTTCTTTTTCTTTCTTTCTTTCTTTTTCAGACACAAGGTCTTGCTCTGTCATCAAGGCTGGAGTGCATTGGTACCATCATAGCTCTCTGCAACCTCAAACTCCTGGGCTCACATGACCCTTCCACCTCAGCCTCTGAGTAGCTGGGACCACAAATACAAACCATCATGACTGGTTAATTTTTAAATTTTCTGTAGGGATGGAGTCTCACTGTGTTGCCCAGGCTGGTCTTGAGCCCTGGGCCTCAAGTGATAATCCCATCCTTGGCCTCCCAAAGTGTAGGGATTACAGACATGAGCCACTGCACCTGGCAGGTATATTATTTCAATCAAATAGTTATGTAAACAAATGACAACTACAGTGAATATTTTACAATTCTCGTAAAGACTAGAGATGTCAGACATAATTACATACTTGATTATTTAATTTTTATGAAGTTTAGTAATGTCAGACAAAATATAGTGTTCAGAGATGCACGTTTAAAAATAAAACTCAGGCTGGGTGTGGTGGCTCATACCTGTAATCCCAGCAGTTTGGGAGGCTGGGGCAGGAGGATCACTTGAGATCAGGAGTTTGAGACTAGCCTGCCTAACATGATGAAACCCCATCTCCACTAAAGATACAAAAATTAGCCAGCTGTGGTGGAGGGCGTCTGTTGTCCCAGCTACTCAGGAGGCTAATGTCCTATGCAGGAAACACGCCAGGGGAGAATAAAAGATGCACACACACACACACACACACACACACACATAATACCTTTAAGGGTAAACAAGCTTTATCCCATGTAAATGGCAATGCAGATATAATAAGCAAATGATATAATAAGAAAATCAATACAATAAGCAGATTGATATAATAAGCAGTTTGCAATGAGAAGAGGAGAAGGGGAAAGATATTTACACTCACTAGACTGTGGAGGATTCACCACCAGACTGGGAAGCAGCAGCCTGGACTCCAGTGTCAGCCACTCGTCCCCGTACAGAAGAGAGGTCTCATGAAGCTTCTGCGTGGTCTGGGACAGTAGCTCTTTTTGTAACGAGTTGCTTGACATGAGGTCCAGTCATGAGAGTCCTTCATAACTGGGCTCAAGGAACACAAAAAGTCGACTTGTTTTTGCGATTGTCTATGGTTTTTCAATAACTAATGTATTGGAATAGATTGAAAGGGAGATTTCTCCAAAACAGTGTGGATAAACGCCTCAAAGAGCTCACACAACCTGTTGAGGGACTTGGTGACCATTGTTGGTGTCCACTCCAGTTGAGTTCAGATTTAATATTTAACTTTTCCTCCACCAGGCTGAGACAGGAGAATCGCTTGAACCCAGGAGGAGGAGGTTGCAGTGAGCCGAGATCGTTGACACTGCCCTCCAGCCTGGGTGACACAGAGCGAGACTCGGTCTCAAAATAATAACAATGATAATAATCATAATAAAATAAATAAAACTCAAAGTATTTTTATAATGTTATAAAAGCCACAGTGTTAGACTCTGTGGTGAGAGGAGATAGGATGAAAGAAGCCTCTGGAAGAAATGTTCTATTTTGTGACTTGGTTTAGTCACATGAGTGTTTGCTTCCTGATCAATTGAAACTGTAAGACTCATGCAGAGTTTGACATTCAGCCTTCTCCACAAAATAAGTTCTTTTAAGACCAGATCACCTCTTTGGCCCAGTTATTTGTACTCAAATTCTTGAATTTGATCATATTCAAGTCCAATTTCTCATTTTTTGAAGGGATTCAAATTATACCAGAGTGGTATAAAAATTTTTTTGAGCTGAAGATATTTGAGAATCAACAAATGCAGAGAGAAGCTTTATCTGAATTACCCCCTCCCCACCCCATTATCAGACTATTAACTTTACAGATAAGGCCTTATCTTCAGCTATTGACTAGCCACTTTCTTTGAATGCCCTTCTGAGAATGGATATTAACAAACGAAATGAATACACGTTATCTCCTCTCTTGTTAATCTGGTTTTTGTCATTTATTTATTTTTCAAGTCAGGGTCTCTGTCACCCAGACTGCGAGCAGTGGTGAGATTTCAGCTCACTGCAACCTTCACCACCTGGGCCCAAGTGATCCTCTCACCTCAACCTCCTGAGTAGCTGGGACGACAGGTACATGCCACCGTGTTTGGCTAATTTTTGGATTTTTTTTTTTCAGAGATGGGGATTCACCGTGTTATCCAGACTGGTCTCCAACTCCCGGCTCAAGCAATTCACTCATCTCGACTTCCCAAAGTGCTAGGATTACAGGTGTGAGACACAGTGCCAGTCCAGTTTTTTTTTGTCATCTTACTTTGCAAGGCCCCAAACACTGGTTGTAAGAGGTTAGAGAAAAATTATTTCTTTCTGACAAATTCTAGGTCTATATGCTATTCCATTTAGAAAATGTATTGAGAATTACAATCTGAAACATGTTGACATTCATCAGCATTGAAGAGGGATCACTGCTAAACTGTTTCAACAGCTTAGGATAAATCACAATATGACATTAATTGTTTGCAAAACTAGCTTGTACCTACCTGAAAGATTGATCAACAGTAGTTATTATATTTCCATGTTTTAGCTGTACAGGCTCATTAACATCAAACTCAGTTAACTATGTTGGATTTGTGGAGGGGAAATGAAATAATGTGGCCTACAAGTAGAAAGAAAAGAACAACTGGTAACTAATCAATAGGTAGAAAGTGAAATGAAAAGCTTTAAAAACGGGCTTTCATAGCCCTGCTCTTTTTCCCTATTTTGCAATGTTGATGTGACACTACAGGAAGCTGGATGCAGATGTCATATTTTGTCTGATTATTGCAGCTTTTAAACCAATTACCTGAAAATTACATGAATTTTTCAAATAAAAAAAAAGAAATTGACTTTTTTTTGGGGGGGGGGGATGAGGTTTCACTTCCGTCGTCTAGGCTGGAATGCAATGGCACTATCTCCCCTCACTGCAACCTCTGTCTCGTGGGTTCAAGTGATTCTACTGCCTCAGCCTCCTGAGTAGCTAAGATTACAGGCACCCACCACCATGCCCAGCTATTTTTTTGTGTTTGTATTTTTAGAGACAGGGTTTTGCCATGTTGGCCAGGCTGGTCTTGAACTCCTGATCTCGGGTGATCTGCCCGCCTCGGCTTCCCAAAGTACTGAGATTACAGGTGTGAGCCACTGTGCCTGGCCTGAAAATAATAATAATAATTGACTAGTGTGTTTGAACAATAAGTATAATGGTATAAATGAATAACTTATTGGGCAATGTAAATGATTCTTCATTTTGCCAATGACTTTTGTACATATTTTATCAGCAACTATTTTAAACATTAAAAACTATGAGTACTTAAAAATCAGAATAAAAATACAAAAATACAAAATCGAATTGCCTTTTATGAAAGCAGCTATGCTAAATGACAAATAAATAGTACTTGAGGTCAGTGTGGAGAAAGAGAAATTATTATTAATACTTTCTTCCTTTGTCCTCAAAACAACTGTGAGTTTAAAGTTCAAAGTACCTCTACAAGTGTTGTTTTTTATGCTAGCACTTTACTGTGCTTTGGTTTCTTCATTTACAAAAAACAGGATCAATTAGTACCTCAAAGTATTATTCAAGTAAATGAGTTATTCATGTCCTTCTTGTCCCAGCACGTGGTAAATGCCCTTGCAAGGGAACTTGAGATTGTTGTTTAAACTCATACTGATGGCCTTTAAAGTCTCCTAACTTCCAAGTTACTATTCTGTTAGGTACAAGAAAGTGTTACCTAGATTAATCTCCTCATTCCACAAAAAGATAACAACAGCAGTTCCACTGGAAGAGAAAATTCCTAAAACCACACTAAACTCACCGAAAGAGTTTATGGTAAGGTTCCTTGGGTCTTCGGTGTTCCTGTTCCATCCTGTGAGTTTTAAATGTTTGAGGAAACTGGCTGGGTGCAGTGGCTCATACCTGTAATCCCAGCACTTTGGGAGGCCAAGGTGGGAGGATCACCTGGCGTCAGGAGTTTGAGACCAGCCTGGCCAACATGGTGAAACCCTATGTCTACTAAAAATACAAAATTAGCCGAATGTGATGGAGGGTGCCTGTAATCCCAGCTACTTGGGAGGCTGAGGCAGGAGAATTGCTTGAACCTGGGAGAAGGAGGAGGTTGCAGTGAGCCAAGATTGTGCCATTGCACACCAGCCTGGCAACAAGAGCAAAACTCCATCTCATAAAAAAAAAAAAAGAAAATTTTGAGGAAGCTGTATAATCTCTTCTCCATAAAGATCCTGGGATTAGAAAAATGTCTCCTCCTAACCATGTCAAGCGACTAAACACTTAGAAATTGGTTTCTAAATTACAAAATCTTGAATAGAAATATATTAAAGGGTCACTGTATAAGAACTAAAATGATTACCATCCGAGACCAAAATGTATTGTTTTTCCAAGAGAAAGGAAGCTAGAGAAAATGAACAGCTTTTTGAAACCCAGGGATATCATTTGATTTTTAGGTAACAGAACATGTCAGCAAAAGAGAGACTGTCTCCATAGAACTGAGAATTTGTTTGGCAGGGGGTCACTATAGATCAGTGCTTCTTAACCTCTGTGTGATTGACATTTCCACTGAACAATGCCTCACTGTGGGGAGCAGTCTTAAGCACTGCACGGCACTTCACATCCCTGGCCTCTGCTCACTGAAGACAGTGGTCAGCTTCTACCTCATTCTGACAAAGAAAAAAATTCTCCTGGCCTTGCAAATGTCTCCTGGGGGGTAATATGGCCCTTGGTTAGGAACCAGTTCCATCCACTGATTTCAGTCCCAAGTCTTTCCAGCTCACATTACTGCTAGACAGTTACCAGAATGCTGAGCGCGGATCGTGTCTTATATGCTGAATATCAAACCTGGCCTCACGTACACACTTAGGAACAAGATGGTCTTTGCCCTTGGGAAACTGAATCTGGTTGGAGAAACAAACCCAAAATTTATTCCTGATGCTGTGTGCTAAGAAAGACAGGTTTTCATTAAAGAGTTCATCTGAGTTGACATTTATTTTATTTTTATTTTTTATTTTTATTTTTTTGAGACAATGTTACTCTGTCGCCTAGGCTGGAATGCAGTGGTGTGATCTCGGCTCTCTGCCTCCTGGGTTCAAGAGATTCTTCTGCCTCAGCCTCCCAAGTAGCTGGTATTTTAGGCACAAGCCACCACACACAGCTAATTTTTGTATTTTTAGTAGAGACGGGGTTTCACCATGTTGGCCAGACTGGTCTTGAACTCTGAACCTCAAACGATCCACATGCCTCAGCTTCCCAAAGTACTGGGATTGATTATAGGCATGAGCCACTGCACCTGGCCTTATTTTTATAACTGGGATCTTGCTTTTTTCCCCAGGCTGAACTCAAAATTCCCTAGGCTCAAGGGATTCTACAGCCTCGGCCTCCCCAGTAGGGGCTACAGGTGTGCAGATGTGAGGTGGCATTTCACAGAAATCTGAAGAATGGAAATAAATCACTCAAGTAGGAGGGTGGGAGAACTTTCCAGTGATGAAATTCAAGCAGGGTAAAAGTGCCAAGGTGACCAAGGACTTGGAATGCCTTATGTGGGAGTAACAAGGTAGGGGATGGGGTTGGGAGGATGGGCCAAGGCCAGGATGGGCTTCAGAGCCCAGACTACACAGGGAGGGACCCCTTCTCAGGCCTCTGGAGGGGTACATGTTAAAAGGCAGACAGCAGCGCTATTAATAACTGTGCCTATTATACAGGGACAGGGTTATTACCACCACCAAGCCTGAAGGCAAGAGAAGAGGAAACCTTCTCAAATCACAAAACAGGGGGACTATCCTCCCATTGTTAAATTTCCATAAGGATCTGAGAACCGTTTAAGGCCTCCTCTCTTCATTTCCACAGGGGACCTGAGTACCCAGGGGTGCTCAGTGAGGAGAGATTCAGGTAAACACATTGTCCTCTGAAGCTGCCCACAGCCAATTAGATTTAAAGATATCTACCTCTTTTTCCATTGCAAGATATATATATATTTTTGGTCAAATCCATTTTAAAATTTTGGATTGATTTAAAGAATCATACACAGAGGGTGGGGAGAAAAGAAATAAAACTTTCTAACTATAAGCATTATTTAAAAAATTCTATTGGTCCTAAACACTCTCTTGATTCTGGTGATGGTTTCAAGAATATTCATCTTTATTAAATTTTACACTTTGAACACATATAAAGTTTTCTGTATTCCAATTAGATCTTAATAAAATTGTGCGGAAACAAAACAAACCAAACAAACGAATGAAACAACCACCCCGTGTATGCCACTGGGCAGGCTTTGGGAAATGCAGCACGGTCAACTCACAGCCATTCACCTATCAAGTCAGAGGATGTGTGCATGTAAAATTGTTTTGTATATTCTTAAATGGCCATCTTCTATGTTTGAGCTAATTTTTCTCTTTCACCAATACATGACCATAGTATCATTTTTTTCCATTGAAAGACTCAAGTGTCTGGGAAGTTGCCTCCATCCAGGCAAATTTTGTAAAGCACCTTTAGACCCGCGCATTTGATCTGCCTTGAATTCTGTTAGTGCTTCCTCATTCTGTGTGTCTCACGTCTGAAGAGGCTGGGATGTAGCTCTGCGATGGCTGCCCTACAGAGGCACCTACGTTGAGGTCCCAGACATCTGTAGGACAGTCAGCATAGACTCAGCGAACATCTGCAAATTCACACCAGGCCATGTTGCTTCCCAGCTTACTCCATTCAGAGGCTTCCAGTTGCATTTATTCATTTAGTTATTATTGAAGACAGAGTCTCGCTCTGTTGCCCAGCCTGGAGTGCAGTGGCACCATCTCGGCTCACTGCAACCTCCGCCTCCCGGATTCAAGCGATTCTCCTGCCTCAGCCTCCCGAATAACTGGGATTACAGGCACGCACCACACACCCAGCTAATTTTTGTATTTTTAGTAGAGACAGGGTTTCCCCATGTTGGCCAGGCTGGTCTTGAACTCCTGACCTCAAGTGATCTGCCTGCCTTGTCCTCCCAAAGTGCTGGGATTACAGGTGTGAGCCACCGTGTCTGGCCAAAAACACAATCCCAGTTGCTTTTAGAATAGCATCCCAACTCCTGTCTGGCCCTCTGAGGGCCTCCTGGCCTTTTCTGATCTCTTGACCCAGTCCCTGTGCTCAGCCTCCTGGGCTTCTTCCTTCCTGGAAGCTGCCAAACTCCTTGTGCCTCAGGGCTATTGATTCTGCTGTTTCTTACACTGGAATCCTTCCTGGGGGAGGGAGAGGAGGTGAGCTTTGCGACTGAGTGAGCCACTCCTGCAGTAGGTACTGTGAAGGCTCCGGAAGAGGAGTCAACCTGGATGTACCCTGACCAGTGAAGACCTGATCCAGCCACGGGAGGCTCTGCATCAGCCCACCTGCCCCCATGTGGATTAACCACCCGGGCAAAAGGGGACCAGGGCAAAGATCTCAACTCTTCAGCTTTAGAGAAAGACATTGAGACAAAACATGGCATCGACATTTATGTAAAGTATGGGCTTATGAGCACACATGCACATCTGCTTTTATTAAAATGAAGCTACAGGAAGATAAACCATACAATGTAAATATGGAGAAGGAAGGGGATGTGGATGGAAGCCCAGCTTCTCTGAACTGTCTTTGATAGACGTGACTTTTGAACCATATGAATATTTACATTCATATGAAACCAATTAAATCAATAAATATGAAAAGAGGAAACCCTAAAAGTAGAAACTAAAACAAAACTGTGTATCACACAGCAATACAGCTGCATAGAGAGGAAGAATTTCATCATTTAAACACACCAATGTAAGGGTACCTTCTAGATTAACATTCTCTGAGCATACAATGAACTGAAAACCAAGATTAATCAGTTTCCAATAATTATATTGGTAGTGGTATTGATGTTTTTCTGAACCTATATGTTATAGCAGGATGAGGCAAATAAGTGATTATTTGAACATCACTAGGAATTGGATTTTTTAGCTTTACAAAAAAGGAATATAAAGTCAAAAAGTTGTGTTTTGTGGCCACTGAGCAAAAGCAGAAGGCGTCCCCACCCCAAATTTGGTTTGGATATCAGCACTGATGGTGCCACATATCCACCCGGAGGGTATGGGAAGGGTTATTACTCACATGATTGAGCTCTGAGATGGACAGACAGGCCTCCCAGGAGGGTGTGAAATGACCTGAGAGAGCAGAGAAGGATCTAGTTTGTGGTTAGGGCTGGGGCCTGGTGAGGGCTGGCTGGCTGCCCCATGGTTAGAGGAAGAAGCTGAAGCTTTCTTAACAGTTTGCCCAGATGTAGGGTGGGGGAGTGAGGAGAGGGAAGGGTGAGGCTTTAAAGCCACCAGCAATCAAATATTAAACACCAAAAATGGAGTCTGACTCCTTACGGCATTCAGTAAATTCTGTACTGAAAATGTCAGGATGAACTCATGGTGTATTATCTTTCAAAATTTAAAATAAAACAGATTTCCTTACATATCCACTGAAGAAACCTTGAATTTCTTTTAAAGTTATGAGTGTCCTTACCACCTAGATTATGACCTTGAAAGCCATTTTCTGTTAAAAGGAGTCAAGTTTCCTTGTAGAAATGGTAGATTCCAGATTTGGGGTAGGAAACCTACTGGATGACCCTGGAACATTTTGTCACATCAACAAGCAAGGATGCTCAAAAACAAAACAAAACAAAACAAAAACCTACTGTAATCATGTCTGAAAGACCCAGGAGCCAATCTGAAGAGACTCCCTCTGTTTAACATTAGGAAACTTCAATCTGCAGTAAAAATAATATCTGCTGTAATTTGAAACACATCAAATATATTCAAATTTCTCAAGTTCACAATGCTACTTTTCAAAAAGAATGGAAGAAAGAAGGGAGGAAGAGAAGCTCATTAAACACCTTTGGACCACACAAGGTGATATGGTTAGGATCTGTGTCCCCGCCCAAATCTCACGTCAAATTGTAACCCCCAATGTTGGAGGTGGTGCCTGGTGGGAAGTGATTGGATCTTGGGGGCAGCTTCTTATGGTTGGAACCGTCCATCTTGGTGCTGTCGTTGCATAGCGAGCTCTCCCCAAATCTGGTTGTTTAACAGTGTGGCACCTCGCCCCTCTCTCTTCCTCCTACTCTGGCCATGTGAAGTGCCTTGCTGCACCTTTGCCTTCTGCCATGATTGGAAGCTTCCTGAGGCCTCCCCAGAATCAGAGGAGGCCAGGCTTCCTGTACAGCAGGCAGAACCATGAGTCAATTAAAACTTTTTTCTTTATAAATCACCCAGTTTCAGGTATTTCTTTATAACAATGCAAGAATGGACTAAATACACAAGGAAACCAGCCATTTTGGCAAAAAAAAAAAAGGGACAGGATCAAGCTTTCATCTGCCCATGTGTTGGGCCTGGACCCCAGTGTAACCACACAGTTGATCCTAGGGGAGTTTCTCTCTGTAGATGTATTGAGGAAATGAAGAGATGGAAAATGGACATAGAATATCAAAACTATGTACACCCTTAATGAAAAAATAAGGATCTGCCAGTTTGCAGGAACCACAGGGAACAGGAAAACTGGGAATCCAAATGTGGGTGACTCTACAGGGCAAAGAATGTGATTTCTTCAAAACATTGCAAGGAAACAAAAAAAGAGGGAAAGGGAACCAACTTTTTATTTTGTTTTCTTTTGAGATGAAGTCTTGCTCTGTCCCCCAGGTTAGAGTGCAGTGGCACAATCTCAGCTCACAGCAACCTCCTCCTCCCAGGTTCAAGCAATTCTCCTGCCTCAACCTCCCAAGTAGCTGGGATTACAGGCACCTGACACTGTGCCCAGCTAATTTTGCATTTTTAGTAGAGATGGGGTTTTGCCATATTGGCCAGGTTGGTCTTGAACTCTCGACCTCAAGTGATCTGCCCACCTTGGCCTCCCAAAGTGCTGAGATTACAGGCATGAGCCACCACGCCTGGCCAAGAACGAACATATTTTTAAAAGCAGATCAAAGGACTTAGACTTCAGCCATGATGGAGTAACTCCCAGATTTCAGTTTGGATGCAGGGAGGTGAGACCATGTGGAAA